>OMNN01095854.1:0-13738 GCA_900302755.1 Chromis chromis | reverse complement strand
AGCTAGTTTCAGCTACTTTATATCCAGTTATATACACGGCAGATCATTGTGGGGGCTCGTCACAGGATTAATGGCAGAAGAAAGGAAACAAATTAAAGTTCTGTTTTCAGCTTTTTGACTTTTTCTTTTGATATTCTCAGACATTTATTGAAATGAAACTGTGAGAAGTTTGGATTGGAAAATGACTATTTGGTGGAGCTGTGAAGAACTCATTACCATCTGAAATGTGAGCCAGGTTACACACTGCCAAAGCCAAAAAGGTTGGAAACAATGTGTTGTATTTTAAAAGCTTGTTATAATATTAATTTGTACATCTCCACCTAAAAATAACTACAGTTATCAGCTAAATGTCGTGGAGTAGGAAGTAGCCTACAGCATTTACAACGTTACAATGGTTGTCATGTGTAAAGTACAGCATTATGATGAGCAAACCAGATCTTTTGACATGTGTGCATTGTACTGGTGGCTGGGACTAAGCCTCAGTAATATCTAGCAAACACTTTAAATGCCTGACAATGTCAATACCCAGAGCTGAGCACATTCATTACCATCAAAGTGCCTCAAACCGCTGCACCGCATGTTTGAGTGCAGTTTGGTCACAGAGTTAGAGTCACACTAGCACGTTAGCTAAGTTCATAATGTGCAAACATGTTTTCTTAAAGACAAACAAAAAAATACAGGCATGACTGATATTCATGTAACAAATTCAAATCAGTATGCCCAGGACATAACATAAACCCTGAAGAGCTCTCTGACACACTGCAAACTCCTCCTCTGACTGTACCACAGATAAATACACTGCTGGAATTCTAAGAAATGCTTTACAGCTATAAGATGTACCAAACGATTGAATTAAAAACATCATGAGGATCCACATAATAGTAAAATAAAGCCATGTACAGTACCACTCAATAGTTTGGACACACCGACTCATTCAAGGAGTTTTTCCTACAAAGCAGAAAATTTGCAAGTATACATGGAAGTATGTAGTGAAAAAAGTGTGAACAAAGCAAAATTCATTTCATTTTGTGAGATTCTTTACAGTAGCCTCAGTACAATCAGTTCAAGCTAAAACAAAGAAGACACTGAAAACTTGCTCAATGATTCCTGTGCTTCCTCTGATTATGCCTCTTGACATTAGAATGATATGTGCAGGCAGGTTAGCTATGGGGGTATGCAAGGACAGACCACAACAGTGAAATAGGTGCACAGATCAGTCCTCTTCTGTTGCTTTACTTCTTTTGATCATACCATGTGCAGAAAACAGTGAGCGCAAGTCAAATGTATGCAGCATCTTTTTCCATTCCTTTCTTCTGATAGACTTGAACTTTAGATCCATCACAAGATAGCCTGAGTCCACTCTGAGCCATGGCAGCCACACTAAGTGCAGCAGATATGCATAAAGCCGTGTCGGTAAATTTGCAGGTCATAAAACCAAAACAATGAGCTAAAAGACACGTAGATGTTTCTATGATAGCTTCATTGATCCTGTCAGATGGGGCTCAGTGGCATGTGTCCATCCAGAAAGCTATGTCCATCCAGCCATTTTCTATACACCACTTTATCCTGAGGGTTATGTGGGGATGGAGTCTATCCCAGCTGACATAGGGCGAAAGGGAGGGGACACCCTGGACAGGTCCTCAGTCAGTCATATGGACAGAACCATGCAGGCTCACACCTCTAACAATTTAGAATCACCTATTGACCTCAGTATGTCTTGTAATGTGTGAGGAAGCCGGAGCACCCGGTGAGAACCCACGCAGGCACAGGGAGAACATGCACATTTGGATTTTGATATGCCACTGCCCATTCGCCAGCTTCTGGCATGTATAAATAGTAGATGAGTCACATCTAACTGTTGTATACTACTTCACGATTGGCATATATCGTTTTTCATATTGACATGCCACTGCTGATTATGATAAGCCCATATTGTCTGGGACTTAGAAAAAGGCTTATCACTACAAATTCACTGGCAGATACCAGAGTCCGCCAGAAAACCTTGTGCCAGTCTTGTTTCCTTCAGTGTCATATGCCAAATCTTAGAGATATATGCCACTTTGACTAGTGATGAAATATGTTTAGTCATGGTCAATACAAACCAAAAAATAATAATTCAAGGAAGAAGTTTTAAAAGGAGCTGTAAATGCCACCGCTTTCTCAAATCTGGCAGTTGTTGTGTCTACAAGTAAGAAACCAAACCATAAGAACAGCAGTGGTTAGGAGGTGTAGGATGAGCTGTGCTACAATAACAGAAGATGCAGCAGGAGTCTTCGAAAAATGAGGAAAAATGTCCCAAGGAAGCTTGGCAGGAGAGGAATTTTCAAAATGACAATGATCCCAAAGTCACTGCAAAAATCAAACAAGAGTTTTCAAAGAAGAAAAAAGTGACCTTGCCAAGCATGTCCCGGTTTGAATCCAACTGAACTTGTTTGGAGTTTTTTAAATTCGATCGTACAGAAATAAAGCCCTCTAGAAAAGAGCAGCTTACAAGAATTATGTTTGAAGAATGGTGAAGGGGTTTTTGCCAGATTAGTACATTTTAGTATAAAGATAAATAGAATGGGCACTCAGTGATAAAGGGCGTAGTTGTTTTTGTTACAGTTTGTTCCTGAGAGTTTAAGTCAAACAATCTGTTGTTCAAGTATATTGTCTTCTTCTTCCTCTATTCTTCTTGGGCTTTGGCTAAAAACTAATGCAATCACATTGAAAGGACAGGATTTGTAACCAGTTAGCACTGTACTGGGTTTACTGGACACCTCTGACTTACCAACTGTGGTGAAGACAGTGCAGCAGAAGAACATGGAGCCAAAGAAAGTCCATCTGTCAGGTCTCTGGAGCCAGATGGACCTAAACTCATGGCGCGTCTTGTTTTCCACTTTATCCACTATACACTCATGTGTGCAGGAGATGTTATCTGAGAGTAAAAAACAACAACTGTGTAAATAGAGAGTAAAGCAAATTAGCTGAACATTAGCCTATAATAAGGATTTCATTTTGGCTGGTTAATGCTTTCAGGCGGTTTAAGCAGCAACCACTCAAAGTTCCTAACTGTCCATGTATTTGGTTTTAAAGTACCAAAAGAGATCCTTGTGGCGGACTTACTGGTTTGGTTCTGGACCATTTGGACAATCTCATCCAGATATTTGCGGTATTCCTTTGGTAACTGGCTGCTGGAGACGCTCCCTCCTTCAATGTGCTGGAAGACGAGCGCACCCAGCGCAGCGTATGCGACCAGGGACAGGCACAGCAAAAGGTGAGGAAAGAGCCTCCAGAACCGCGCTACGCATTTCCTGGACTCGTCTTTAGCACTTATTCCTGTCCTCACCGACATCTTCTCCATGTGCAGTGCGGCCAGCAGAGCGCCTGTGGTCCAGCAGTGTGCGTGTCGGTCTCTGCAGCACTGAGGATCTACATCATCCACCAGCAGGCATCCTGACTGCTCCCATCATGAGGGAGCAGGACACACACGAACACCAGCAGTCAATCACCAGGCCAAGATTGATGGTAGTCAGCTAGAAAGTGTGAGCAGCTCCACACCATGCCTTTTATATTGAATATAGAGTATCAACAGCCAGTAGGGGAAGAAGCACTTGACAGAATGCAGAAAAAAAGTGATAGTAGGAGCATGTTACTGTTGTAGCTGGTAGAGATAGTCTGAACTATATGTTGTTATGTAGTTTAGCCTAGTTGATGGCCACCTGGGGCTGAAGTGCACTATTTCCTCTGGTCTGCATTAGAAATATAAAGCACAGGGGCTTCACAACTGTACTTATGTGAACTTTACTACAAACTGTACTTATGTGTTTGGGTAAATGAATTTTGCACTACTTCTGATAGTCAAAGTCACCCAGACTGTTAAAGCAATTATGCCCATGAAATGTCTAAAAACAAATGTCCTCGATCCTGCAGCAGAGGCAACAGGTGCTGCACGATTTCTATATTTAGTGAACTATGTGGGGCCAATTGTATGTCACAGTCAGAGAACAACTGTGGCCTGTTTCTGTAAATACCTTGATGATGGTTTGAAGATGACAAACTACTTTTAACTTGTAAGTGATTCTAGGTAAAGTTACCCATTTGTTAAGTGAATCACAATGAACTCATCAAATATTTATCTGGAGGAGATGTGAGTGTGCATTAAAGGCTGTTTGTCAGTTAGCTTGGTTTCGTGGTCTGACTCTACATTCTAACAGTCAGGATGTAATGTAAAGGGAGGAAGTGGGACACTGATTAACTGACCCTAAGAACCATAGGGTTTGATGTAGTGCATTGCCATGAGCCGCAACCACTTTGATGCCACAGCTGGATTGAGCTAAAGTAAATGCTAATATTAACTTGCTAACGTGCCTACTCTGTTAGTTAAGCATTACAACCTAAAAACACTCACTAAATCATTCTAAACCCAATTTTAATGTATTTGCTGATAAAAGTATTACATAAGAAAAGTGATGACCAGACTTTTTTAAATTCCTCCTGCAGTGGGCATTACAAGCATGACTTCTACAAATGATGCTCAGACACAGCTACATTGGGTGTCTAAAAAAAATCTTTTGTCAATGACTGCAAGCCTAGTTTCCTGTTGAGGATATAAATGACTGACCTGAACTAAAATTGGTTGGATCACATTCATAGGCAACTTTGTTTTTTCAATGTGCCACATTTATGAGCTGCACTAGGAGGTTGTTAGGGAGGATGCTGGGTGTACAAAACATTGAACTCTCTCGCCAGAAACCAGAGTTCACATCCAGAGTCCTGTCTGTGGCTTAGACAACATAAGCATTTAAGGTTATGCTTAGGGAAAGATGGTGGCTGTGATTACATGTACAAAAGTTACTGTGGATTTTTTGTGTACAGATTAAAGACATCCTGGTCTACTTGGACATTTTACAGCAGAACAGAATCTTTACTGCATCTCAACAAGGTGCTGCAAGTGCTGGAACATAAGCTTGCATACTGTAGTCACTACTGGTAGATACTGCACTGCATAACTGGCTGTTTTGGCAAAAACAAATATGTTGTTACAGAATACATTAAAGGTACACTCAGTTTCAATGTATTATCAACATTCCAAATATAACAACAATCACCTCATTCTGTTCATAGAACATGTCATCTGGCTGCAGTTCCATTTTCCTTGACAATGTGTTTGCTGTTGTATTTTAGCTGTATAGAAATGTCATTTCTAGGAGATAGGGTTGAGCATTAACATATCTGCAAAACTTCGTGGAACTTAATCCAATATTTCAATGTATGTATGTTACTCCATAATAAAAATGTCAACTTGACTGTTACACAAAAAGAGGTTCAACCGATTCATTTAGACAAGTCTCAACACTTTAATCACAACAGTGGTGTAGGCTCAGTGATAGCCAAGGTGTTTGCATTTCACATGGTTGTACATGTCCTGGGCAGTCCTCTGGTTTGAATCCTGGCTGGGGTCCATTCCCCTGCTCGCTTGCACCTTTCCTGCTTCTCTTTTCACTGTCCTTGTCCAAATAAAGACAGAAATGCCTGAAAATAACTCTCTAAAAACAAAAGTGAACAGAGTGAGCTCATTAACATGACTCCAGGAGGTGAGCACTGGGTGCACTGCTGTTGGAGTGTTTTGGACAGTATTATTGTAAAGCCACATGCTATAATATAATTATTATTAGGTATTATATACAGTTTGTTCAAATCAGATTTAGTTGAAGCGTTATTATTTTTCAGTATTTCTAATCATTATTGTTATTATTTCTAATGATGCTGGAGGTTTGCTTTGATATTCAAAATGGATGGTAAAGACTTTAGTGTATTGTGGCTGCAGTTTTTTCAGTTGAATGTAATAATGACCATAATTGGCATAAGACAGACTCACTACAGCACCGGGGAGGTCCGGGGAATGTTGGCTTCTCTCTGTAAAATGCACCACTTGAACACCTCTTGTGTCTGCTCAGCATCAGTGAAATAAACATTTGGCTGGCATTCTGGTTAAAGTAAACAGCCATCAGAAAGTAATGGAGCTCTGGCCTCTGCTCATCTCATTATTTTACACAACACCAAAGCAAGTATGCAGAGAAGGAGAAGCACAGTGATGCTGTCTGGACCCAGACTCCATGTTTTAGACAAAGCTTTTAAAGGCAAGTTCAGGCAGCTGTGTTTGTGTTAATGTGAATTATTTTGAGGTAAACTTTGAGACCTTACTTAGGCCTGCTAATCCACTGTGGACTGTGTTTATATTTGAGGCTAATTTTGGAAGAACATTGTTGTCTGACAGATGTGTGTGACAAATGTGGACCATAGTAACAGCCTGGTGTTCTAACAGTACACGACACAGTACAGTATCAGTGAAGGAGTGTTTGAATAACCAAATGAAACAGGCAACAGTGTGAAGCTGATTCACAATTTCGGTTAGAATATGACAGTTTTTCACTGGTGGAAGTAGAGTTAGCTATACGTTTGCTCCTGTAACAAAGTCATTTTCAGTGTACATGTACTTTTTCTAAATATGTACTACAAATGTGTCCACATAGCACAGCAGTGGTACTTCATTATTTTATTATCTACATTTTCTGACATGTCTTTGTTATCATAGGGTACTTTAAACTTGAGTAGCTTTGCAAACAGGTGAGCTGTTGCACACACAATACAAGCTCATACAGTGACAGTATTAGAAACAGTGCACCTATGCAATACTGCTTCAATGTCAGATCATTCTATATTGTTACCCCTTTAAGAGTAAATACATCACACCTAAGTTGAACAGCAAGATATTTGCTCATCTGTAATATTAAAAACTAACAATTTTGATTTACTAACAAAAATAGAGGCCCCACAGTATGAACTCAATACAACAGAAGTCATTAATAAGATGATTCAAATCTTGTTTTTTTCAATACACTGCACATCCACCCTTGTTTTTGATGATAGACTCAATCCTCCTTGACACTGAGGATCCATGATCTATGAGCCATCTGGAAATGTCATCTTACCAACATATTTTGCCCTCTGGAAGTTCCATATCACACTCCCACCTCTATGCTTCACTGTTGGGACTAGTTCCTCCTCGGGATGGAAGATATGCACTTGGAGATGTTCTGCACTTTTTTAGAGGCGATTTTTGTCAGTGTCTCTATCCTGGAGGGGTTATGTTGCTCTAGCTTTTTTTCTTTTCTTTAAATACCCCAAAGGTGTTCTATTGGATTCAAACAGAGGTGTACTCACTTTTGTTGTATACTGAAAAGATGGATAATCTGCTGGGAAAAAAACCTAGCTGAGGTGCTTTACTGCACGATCCAAATCCAAGTGTAGTTTCATCAAAATTATAAGTAAATAAATAACTTATAAAAAAAATGTATTTGAGATTTGCCTGTGTATCTCAGAAATTTCACCAAAGCAAATGATATGTATGGAATTCAGTTTGTGGTACAGCTTTACCACAAACCCCTATACTTGCTCAGCCTCACTGAATCCCAGTATATCTCCCATCACTACGCAGTAACTACACATGGATATTGTAATGCAAGATTAGATTTTCTAGAGGGAAAAAATGTGTTGTCATAGAACATAATATATTTGTGCCTGGCTAAATATGTCAACCAAGGACCCATAGAAAATGTACACTGTGTCACACAGTGTTTACCTCCTTTCATTCACTGAGTAGTGAAAACACTGAACTTTTGCAGTGGCTATGTTACATGTGCATTACTGACAAGCAGATTCCTGAGCCTTTCTACAGACTGCTTCATTTTGTCCTCAGTTTCAACAGTTTCTGCAAACATCAGAAACTTGTTGTAAAGCTGACCATCTGCAGTTTTTCAAGCTTGCAGTTACATGGTAACTGAGCACCTGCCACACATACTGTAAGGTTACATTTTTGAGTAGGTGTACGTCAGTTACAGCTTAGCCTACAGCCTCAGAGGTCAGAAGGCCTTAATCAGACAATATACAAAATAAAACACAGCTTCACTTTGTGTTTTTGTATCAGACTGGTGTTAGACAGTGAAAAAAGGAAGATGGTTGTGCATACAATTCTTTATTGATGTAAAGCAATAAAGCAATTTTATATCACACAATCATTTTATATTACTTTTCAAAAACACTGACATGATTTAGATTTACATGTAGTAAAATGATACACTGAGTGCACTAGTTTACTCAAGCATAGTTCACAAAGAAAGTTTATAAGAAAAATGTAATCATGGTACGATGTAATTCAATCCCATCTGGACACAGAGGGCGTTGATAGTGTATAAAGCTTTATCTCATATCCTGATACCATTAACACAATCTAATTTCTAACTTAACAGAGTTCCTTTCCTTCAGTTCGTGATAATGTCCTCTGTCTTCTACCACTCAAGCCTGGGTTTGCCTTGGGACAAGTGCCAGATACTCTAATTTGCACTACGTCATGGCCATAAACATTGTTGTTAATACTTTGTTGTCAATGTCTCTCACAGTGACTCAGTACTTACTTACTTTATACTCAGTACTTTGTATGGCTGAGAGATTACAAAATCTGCTTTCAAAGAATGTAGTAGTCTGACATTTTAATGAACGTTGGTTGCCGTTATATTCATTTCTGCACATCCAGTATAGAGATAAACATTCCCTGTAGTATGTAAACTCTACTGAAGTGAAATGAAATAAGGTCACTGGTGGTCAAGACAGCTGAAGGTTCTGCACCTACAGAGAACACATGCAAACACACAAAACACAAGCAAGTTTAGAAAACCTCCTGCAAAGACAGAAAGCACAGCCAAATATAGAATTTAGCTGCAAATACTGGAAACACAACCAAATACTGTGGGTGTGGAAAATAGCAGGGACTAAAGGTACAAACCATCAACAACAACAGGAGTCTTTTTCCTCAATTCACATCTTTTAATGAGCTCTGTAAAGCACTGTGAGACACTCTGTTGTGATATTGGGCTATACAAATAAATTGAATTGAATTGAATCTTTCTCCCCACATTTTCTGCCATCTCTGTTCCACAGCTTTCTGATGAATACCTACACAATAATAATAAAAATATTTAGGTGAGGGCCAGTGGTGGTCTAGTGGTTTGTGAAGCCAACTTGTAGCCGGTTTGAGTCCCCGGACTGGTAAGAGGTTGAGGTGGGAAAGTGAGAGCGACCGCTTGTCCCAGTCACCACCACTGTGGGCCCTTGAGCAAGGCCCTTAACCCCTGACTGCTCCCCGGGTGCTGCACCATGGCAGCCCACTGCTCCTAGTATGTATAGTTAAGGTTAACTTTGAATAGGATGGGTCAATGCAGAGAAGGAGTTTCCCCAATAATAATAATAATTTTATTTGTATAGCACCCTTCATACAAGATTTGCAGCTCAAAGCGCTTTACAACAAGGAAACATCCGCAAAGTTTATTATACAGGTTATTACAAAGTAACACTTACACACACTAACAGGATGTCCCGAGGGATTGTGTTCCATAGTTTTGGGCCGTAGTTAGCAAAGGCTGCATCACTGATTTTCTTTTTGTTGTTTCTGGGAACCTCCAATAACCCAGCAGCAGATGATGGCAGTGCTCTGGAGGGTGTGTAACTAATAAGGGAGCTATGCAACTTGGTCCTTGCCCGTTAAGAGCTTCGTATGTCAGGAGGAGGACCTTAAAATCAATCCTATAGGTTACCAGAAGTCAGTGCAGGGCGGCTAAAACAGGACTAATGTGCTCTTTCCTCTTGGTTCTGGTTAAGAGCCTGGCTGTAGAGTTTTGAATGAGTTGAAGTTTGTCTATCGATTTTTCCTGGAGGCCAGTGAAAAGTGCATTACAGTAATCAACTGGGCTTGAGATGAATGCATGAACCGTTTGTCAGCGTCTTTTTGGTTCAGGAATGGTCTTACTTTAGAGATGTTTCTAAGGTGGAAGAAAGCTGTTTTTGTCACCTTGGTAATATGTGAAGTGAAGCTGAGATCTGAATCTAAGATAACACCCAGACTTGTGACCTCTGATTTAATCCTGGGAGCTAGTCTCCCCAGCTTATGGACCAGCATTTCTCTTTCTGTTTTGGGGATGACTAGGAGGATTTCAGTTTTGTCTTCATTTAGTTTTAGGAAGTTACTGCTCATCCATTTATTTATTGCCAGCAGACAGTTTGTGATGGAGTTTATAGCTGCACTGTCATTTGGTTCAGCGGATATGTATAATTGTGTGTCGTCTGCGTAGCTGTGGAAACATACATTGTGCTCTCTGATTATATAACAGAGAGGCAGCATCATATATAGTGAGAACAGTAGTGGGCCAAGGCAGCTCCCCTGTGGAACTCCATAGCAGCTGTCATGTTTCTCAGACACATGATCTCTAAGGCTGACATAGAATTTTCTTCCTTTGATATATGATCTGAACCAGTTTACAATGTTACAATGTTACAATTTCATTTGGCAGACGCTTTTCTCCAAAGCGACGTACATCTGAGAAAGAACAACACAAGCAAAGATCTAGATAGAAAGCGAAAAAAACCAGGAAAAGCAGTCAGAATACACAGTCAGAGAGACCAACCCACTTTTCAAGACGATTGATCAAGATGTCATGGTCAATCGTATCGAATGCTGCACTAAGATCTAATAGGATGAGAACTGAGACCTTATTGTCGTTACAGTTTAGTCTGAGGTCACTGATTATCTTAGTAAGAGCAGTTTCAGTGCTGTGATATTTTCTAAAGCCTGACTGAAACTCCTCCAGAATACTGTTATTTTTCAGAAATGAGTTTATTTGCACTGAAACTATCTTTTCAAGTATCTTACTGAGGAATGGAAGGTTGGATATTGGTCTATAGTTCACCAGTACATTATTATCTAGGTTTGGCTTTTTCAATAAAGGTCTGACAACAGCTGTTTTGAAGGCATCTGGAAAAAGTCCTGTTCTAAGAGATGTATTTATAATGTTCAGGACATGATCTGAGACACTATTAAATACCCACTTAAAGAATGCTG
Source organism: Chromis chromis (assembly GCA_900302755.1). Lineage (NCBI taxonomy): Eukaryota > Metazoa > Chordata > Actinopteri > Pomacentridae > Chromis > Chromis chromis. The sequence continues at coordinate 2,805 of OMNN01095854.1, read as the reverse complement.
TAGGTACAGGATCAATACATGAGGTGGAGGAGTTACACTCCGTAACGGTCTTGCAGAGCTCACTTAAAATATGAATGTGAAACTTCCCATGGTTGCACTACAGGGTTTGATAAGATCATCTGCATTTGCACCACTAGCGGTGACACTGGCTCTAATTGAGGCTATTTTGCTATTGAAGAACACTGCGAGTTCTTCACACTTTTCTGTTGAGGACTGTGGCGGGGAGGGGGCGGAGTTTAGGAGCTGGTGGTGCTGATGTGGGCCAGGTCTGGCAATGATGACACTGTTTATATGATGGCATGCCACATGTGGCCGATTGTGGTTGACCTTATGTTGCCCATATCTGTCTCATATGAACAGGCACGCATGTTTTCTCTTAAGTGTGAACCACAAATAATAATTTTTAAATAATTGTTAAGTCTTACTTTTAAAATGTTTTTCTACCTTTATTGGTGTCTCAAACATCTCTCACACACCACCACCCACTCCTAATTCAGTTTAGTCTTTCAAAGTTTATAGTGCATTCAAACACATAATGCGCTAGCGCACCGCTACGGATCGAACCGAATATTCGAATAGTCATTATTAATTGGATCCGAATATTCGAAGGACGGCAACTACTATTCGGAACAGCCTCACTGTCCAGTTGGGTCTGGTGTTGTAGCTCATGGTTTTAAAACAGAAAAAAATGCCATATTTAATAATAATCAAACCTTTATTGATCCCCTTGGGGAAATTCCTTCTCTGCATTGACCCATCCTATTCAAAGTTAACCTTAACTATACATACTAGGAGCAGTGGGCTGCCGTGGTATGTATGCAAAGTTAGCACATGCATCCACGCTGGAAGACACAGGACATTTTGCTATTGAGAAAACATCATTATAGTACAAACCTGTTGTGTCTTAACTCAGAAGTTCACTCGTAGCTTTTTCTGCTCGCTGTCACCAAGTGTATTTCAAATAAAACACCACACATCACACTGCCGCTGTTAGTTTTCATTCATAGATGCCTTATTTAATTAAATGTTGCAAGATGTGCACATATGAAAAGCCAAAAATAGACAGAGACAGCAATAAAAAACATGAACCATAAGTTTTACCTCCAGAAAAATCTAATTCTTAGCAACAATTATTAAAGTTAGAATAAAATCTTCTCTCCTATAAGCTGTTTTTTTTTTCTAAACTGGGTTGCAAACTGTTCACTAGGGATGTAACGATACACTAAACTCACGACTCGATACGGTTCACGATTTTTTGTTCACGATACGATTTTCTCACGATTTTTTTTAATCAAAATGAGCTACAGACAAATTATGACCAAATAAGATGATCTTTTATTGGTAGGGAAAAAAAATCTTCCTTTAGCACTTCAGCTATGTTAGGCCCTGTGTATGTGACTCCAATAGAGGTCGCATCTGAAGCACAAAGCCAGCCAATTCCCACTCGCATTGATCACATGAGCAGTTATACTGACATAACTCTGCATGGCTCTAGATGTCCACCCATCGGTTGTGATAGACACAGTATCAGCCCTCCGGAGAATCTCAACCACATGAGCTCTTACCTCCTGGTAGAGTTTTGGCACGACCACCTGGCTGACGTGCTGTCGTGACGGGATGCGGTATCTTGGCTCCAGCGTGTTAATCAAAGCCCTCATTTTCAAAGACGGAAAATGGCCTCAAATCTTTTCCAATAAAATAACCAATTGCCCAGGTAATTTCTTGCGTTCTTGCATTGTTATGGGGGAGAGGAGATGCAAAGCCTCTCGTCAGGGTGGTTTGCCCCCTCGGCAATTTTCGCTCACAAGGTGGCGTAACATTACTTTGCTTCTCACTGTGGTGGCGGCTACGTGTTGCCGCTATATGTTAGCAGTCTCTTGCAATATTTACATGCTGTTTTGGTTTTGTCTGTCCATTTCTCACCGGTTGTATTTTTGTATATAGGGAATCCAAAATGCTGCCACACAGGTGATTTAAAACCGCTCGGTGCATCCTCCATTTCAAAGTTGTTGGCTACTGTCGCCATGTCTTCCCTTGTTCTGTGCCCCGTACCTACGTAGTGACTTGATGTCTGACGTTGAACAAATGAATCACCAACCAGTGACTTTTTTTTTTTTTTTAAAGATAACGTAACCTATTTCTAAAAAAAGAAGAAGAAGAAGAAAAATAATATATCCTACTTCTCTCGCATCGCGATTCATTTTTTCTGTCAACCGGTGCGAATCTTCACGCATTTGTACCGATTTTTATTCGTGTCACGATGCATCGTTACATCCCTACTGTTCACATAACTATTTCAGAATAAATCTCTTACACTAATTAGAAACAACAATCATATATAGATAGTATTTACATTACATTCAGAGCCGGCTCGCCCATTAGGCAATATAGGCAAATGTTAATGGTGATGTGGCCTCAAGGGGGCGCCACAAAATTGGGAAAAATTTCACCTTAAATATAATTATATTAAAACTAGTTATTACTATTAACTCTTAAAATGGAAAAGCTCACATTGATTAAAATGTAAAGCAATGCCCACTTAATATTACTACTAAACAACGCTATTCGATTTTTTTTTTAAGAGTATGTAAATCGCCCCTGGAGGGGGGCACCATGTAAAATCTTGCCGAGGGTGCCACATTGGGTAGGGCCGGCTCTGAAAATATTGCATCAGTCATCACCACAGACATTGCAGTAGCATTCTCAGTTTGCCAGAGCGTTCTTCTCACAGATCCATTGGTTTCTACCATCACAGCTCTCAGCTCTCCATCCTTTGGTGTCTTTGACAGAAATCGCACAGTGCTG
>OMNN01095852.1:0-18751 GCA_900302755.1 Chromis chromis | reverse complement strand
GACCTATTCTGAGTAATATATGCTTGAAACTAGAATATCAACAGTTCCAAAGCCATTTCCACAACACTCACAAGTATAAAAATCTTATTTCATGCTTGAAATAAGAAATCATGACTTTTACACAATTTTATCTCTTCACATAAAACACGACAGCCAAATGGAATCCACTGTTTTATTTTCAATGAAACATGGAAAATATGTACTTATAAGTACAGTTGGCACAGTAGCCTACTTTAAACTGACACTTCATATTTAAACATTTAACATTTCAAACAATTTCAAACAGAAATAGTTCTTTGTATTCAGATAAGTTTTCATCTTGGGTGATATGGCAAAAATAGCATTATGTCAAGATGGTGGCACTAGCATTTACTTAATTTAAGAATATTTGTCAACATATTGAGAAAATAATTCTCATATATTTTATCTTTATCAAGAAAAATGCACTTGTTATGAGTAAAAATTCACTAATTTGAAGGTATTTCTGGGTTCATTAAGGTAAGATATATTTATTTGTTTTTGAAAATCTTGACAAGCCAAATTTTCTTGTTCTGTTGGCAGATCATTTTGCTTATTTTAAGTAATATTCCCCCAATTTTTGTATATTTTTTTCTTGTTTTTGAAAGCTGACTTTTTGCAGTGTAAATATAATGCGAATAGGGCTCATCCGTCAGCGTGGATGCGGCCCGTCGGCGTGTTGATGACGGAGGGGGAACTCTGCTGCTGACGGATGCAGCTCGGTGCTCCGTGAAGCTACGCTGGTCGGCTGCCAGCAAGACGAGGAGAGAAGCCGGCCGAGGGAAACCTGGTGCAGCTCCGGGGTAATTCCAGTGTGTCCGTTTACTGTCCTGTCAGCACTCGGCGATTTCTCGGTTCTCCACACAGAGTGCAGAGACGAGCGCATGTTTGTCCCCCGCTGCACCGGGATGATGGAGTGGTGCACATAAAGCAGTTATTTTAACCCGCTGAACTCCACCTTGGGTTTTTTTTTTTCTCGCTCCTGTCACATTTTCCTTCATTTTTTTACTCCATTATAAAGTCCTGCACCTCTATGGAAACAGCACAACCATGGCTGGAAGTAGAGGAAGACTAAAAATGTCTTCTGTGCAGAATGACACAGTTATAACGCCATTAATCTTAAAAAAAACAGAAACGAAAGCTGAATTTCTTCGATTATTCATTATTAAAAAACTGATAAAGCCTGGAATCAACACGACAACTTATCTCCAAGTGCCTGCAGGTGTTATTAGCACTGGAAACATGGTGACAATATGCACTTCAGATATCTCACTGCTTACATTTTTAATTAGTTTCCATCTCCTCTCTGCAACACAGCCTGCAGTTCAACCCAGTTCAGCTGAAAGGTCTCTGAATTTTTGTGACATTACTGTTTGTCACAGCTGGATCATTCATAACTTCTTAGCTGTTATAAGGACCACAGAATTTTTTGTTTTTTACAGAATTTAGCTTGAGCAAATGGTTTATTTTTGGCATATTTTTTAAGTGAGACATGTAGAATAAAGCGAAATTAATGAACCATAACAAAGACTTTAAGACTAAATTTAGTTTATTTTAATAACATTAAAGATTATTCTGTTTTTACTGCTTCTGCCTGTAATAAAAAGTATATTTTTTATGATTTTTTAAAGATACAATGACTTTTTTGGGGGGATTATATGTTGATTTAATGTTTTTTTTAGCTTTCATTTTTTTAAAGTTTCCCAATTAAATGGCACATCACACGTGACTAGTTCAAGTACTGTCTGAAAGTTTAAAAAATCACAATACTTCCAGTTTTTACAGCTTCTGCTCTGATAAATAGCATAATTTTGGTGATTTTTGAAAGATTTCATCCATGCCCCCCCCCAGGAATCCGCAGGATGAAATTACCGTAAAATTACTGTAACTCTTATAATAGGCAGTAAATCATAAATAACTGCCAAATATTTAAATTTTCTTCTGAAAAAATGGGCACCAGCACTCACAGGACGTTTTCTTACCTTTTTGTAATCAAAATAAGAAAAAAAAAGACCAGGTGGACATTTTGAGGCTCAGGTCTTGAAGGGTTCAAGTAAATGTAAAGTGTTCACATAAAAGGCGTGTAATTATCCCCATTAATCACTAAGGAGTGCAAAACTGCTCCTACATGTGATTTGCCTTGTAAATGAAGGCAGGTACAACAACACATAAAGCCGCTGTCCAAACATCAAGCGTCGCCCTTTGTGCAGCTCAGAGCGCTAAAGCTAAACCCCAACACTCGAGCCTCTCCATATCTGAGTCCTGCACTTATACATATTGCATCTTTTCTCCACATGCAAAGCGCGTCAAGCGAGCTGTACATACGTTGCTGTACCGGCTCAGATGTACTGTACATACAACCCCTCCTGCTAAAAAAAACAAATCTGATATCTGCACCTGTGGAAATGAGACACTGTGTTCCAGCACGGAAAATTAATACCAGCCTTGCCTCCTCTCCAGCAGCCTTTTGACTTTGCGACACCATCGAAGTATCCCAGTACCAATACACGCAAGGTCCCGCTCACCGTCAACCAAGCATTGCTGCACAAACCGGACTGTTGAGTGACTTAAACAGTTGTCAGAAGCACTTCTTACCTTCAGCTGTCTTCACTTCAGTGCTGTTTCTTTACATCCGCTCCCGGCTTTTTCATCCCAAACTCTCGGGGAACTCTGCAAAAACCAGAAACAACACTTATGATCCAGCAGGTCAAACACTCCGGTCAGACAGTGAAAAGGCTTACGGAGGAGACGAGGAGCTAGCCAAATCCTGCAGATAGCCGCGGCTGCAGGCAGCACAAGGAAATCCACATGGCCACTGATGCATGCCTGCGCTGCCAAGTCAGGGATGACATGGGAGGAGTCTCAGGGTTCAAGGGAGGAAAATCCCCCCGAGGAGGTGCGAGGTTTTTTTTTTCTCGTCTATGAAAAACCGATGTTAGATTTTCATGTGACCAGCTTACCACTAAAAGGCTTAGCGGTCTAATCCTTTCGCCAAATGAAGTGTCTAACTTCAGGCTTAGGCTGGCCAGAAGAATCAAAGGAAGTTTATACTATGAACCTTTTGCAGGACTTTCTCAAAAGGCCACAAGTACACAGTGTCTGCTCAGGAATTCACCGCTCTGCTGTATCTCTTTACTCTTTGTGCAACAAGTCCCATGGTGCTAATATCATAAAAGAAAAGGCTTCAGGCAATAGCAGCCGGACTGCAAGCTGAATATTAACACACACACACTTCAGCTCGAGATGATATAATCCCGGTAAGTGAACAATTACCCTTCACACCTCGACACTGAGGTAAGAAACGCACTCGTAAAATGTGCGAATCTGCATAAACGCTGTGAATGTCAAGTAGCTGCATACCTGCGGAGAGCCTCGCCTAAAGAAAGCAACTGTTTTTTTTCTTTTAAAAGCTATGCGCATAATAGCTTCGGCCTTGATGTAAGACCATTAAAGTCAATTATGTTTCACATTCAGTCATTTTATATACTGAGCAGCGCCGAATCTGCCTCGTTGCATCGGATCAAATGAAGGGGCAAATTGAATAATGCGTCACATCTGTGTCCTCTCCTGACGGCAGATAAAACACATGTGCACGGAGGCGGACGAACATTTAAGCAGCACATAAGTCACAAAAAGGCATGTTAGCTTAAAAAAACAAAAAAAACACCATTTATGAGAGAAAGAAACTACAAAAATGGAGGCAATCATCAGATTTGAACAATCCTTAAACTGGAATCATGATGTTTAATCACATTTGCTTTATTCGACATGTTTCCTATTTAAAAAATGGTAAAAAATACATAGTTAGGATTAACCAAATTCTGTAAAAAACAAAAAATTCTGTGCTCTTTGCCGCAACTGGGAAGTTATAAGTGACACAGCTGCGATTAACAGTCACAAGGCAAAAATTCAGGGATGTTTCGGCTGAACTGCAGGCTGTGTTTACAGGACGGCTTTGAAAGGCATGTTATTTTTATTTTTAAATGAAATTATTACACCTTTTACCAGATGCAAAAGCTGCAAAAACAGAAAGGATTAGGAGGTTTTTCCTTGAACTACTCATCTGTACCTGGCCTCTAATCCATATCTATATTATCTGACTTAATGATTCTGACTTTGCTTCTTGGTTGTGGCTCTTTAAGGTGGTTAAACTTACTACAAAAGCAAAATCTTGCTTTTTAAATTAACTCTCTGAACCCCAAAACCCAACAGTGAGTTTGAAAGACATGCAATTGTTGACTAAAATGAATTTATCAGAGCCAGAAACGGTAAAAACAGAAAGAACAGGCAGATTTTTAACTTTCTGACAGTCCTTGAACTACTCATCCGTCATGTGCCATTCTAGCAGAATACTTGTCGGAATTTATTCTCCATGTCTCATTTAAAAAATTGCCCAACATAAACCCTTTGCACTGAAAATATTTGGTGAAAACAAAATAATTCTGTGCTTCTCTGTGGATCTGTCAAGCTTTTAGTGACTCAGCTGTGACCAACAGTCATGTCACAAAAATTCATGAACTTTTCAGCTGAACTGCAGGCTGTGTTAACCAAGAGCAGATAGGAGACAAGGCCAGAAACAAATTAAAAATGCAAGTAGTTAAATATCTATAGTGTGTAGAGCCACTATATATTTTTCCAGTATTGGTAACACCTATGGGAACTTGGAAAATATGTATACATGGTGATTCTAGGATTTTTTTAATTTTTGTAAAATAAATAATCAAAGAAATTCAGCTTTCGTTTTTTCTTTTTTTTATGGTTTCTGGCATTCTAACTGTCATACTTTAAAAAAAAGGCATTCTTGAGTTCTCTCTACTTCTAGTCATGGTTGTTCTGTTTCCATAGAGGTGCTGGACTTTATATTAGAGTTAAAAATGAGTCCACAGTGAGTAGAAAAGTGATAGAAGCAACAAAAAAAAACACCCAGAGTTCATGATTTTGGGGATGATGCATGCAAGAAAAGTGAGCCACAGATTGAGCTACAGCCACAGACAATGGAGTCTTCCAGCAGTCACAATGGTTCCACACACCCTCCAATCATGCATCCCTGCAAACAGACGATGCATTTAAGGGCCTCATTCAGTCCGTATATACCAGCGCTGACCTCGTTCTGCACCGATGTCAGCAACCCGACTCCCTCCGCTCCCTCGCGCTGCATTTTAGTGAAATCTGGCTCAAAATCTATACATCAAAAATCCATTTCTCTCCTCACAATCACAAATGTTGTCATAAAATATGCCAGCGGCGCCTCGGGCCTCGCCACTCATACAGGAAGGCGACACCCGAGCCGACAGTAAAAGTCGCATAGAGGAGCGTTCGACTCGACACGAGGCTGGGAGTGCTTGCGTTAGCATATAATGCTACGTCTCCCAGCTCCTCCCTGTCACCCAAAGAGATGTACTGGTTTATTTATGGGGGCATAAACTCACACAGCATTATTAAATATACTAAATTCAGAAACATCAGATCAAGGAACCTGCAGTGCATCTTATTGAGGGTTTTCCTGCCTCTGAATGGGGCTTTGGGGGGGGCGGCTTCACGTAGCAGTGAGCAGGAACAGAGTGAACAGTGAAGGCAACGAGACTGAGACGCCTTATCCGACGTAATCTGTGCATTTTATTGTGATTTCTGAGCATTTGATGAACTAAAATGTCTTAAATTTGGGCCAATCCATCTTAAATCATCAGACTCATCTCTGAAAGTTTTGTTTTCTATTATTGTGACATGCAGCTACATGTGGTTCAGAAAATATCACTAGTTGATTGGTGATTTTCTTTTGCTGCTGACTAAAACTTATTTGGGAGATGCTTAAAAATTCCTCTACGCAAGAAGTAAACTGCATAAGCATCTTTATAGTATTTGTATTTGACTAAGGAGTATCAGGATACGTCTAGTACATGGACATTTACCTGTATATAACGCTAAAGCAACAACAATTACTTGATTTATTAATGAGCTGTCAATTATAAAAGTAATCTGTAACTATTTTGATTGTTGATTAATTGGTTTACATGACTTTTTAAGGGGAAAAAAAGTCTAAATTCTCTGATTCCAGCTTCTTAAATGTGGTTATTTTCTGTTTTTTTTCCTCCTCTATGACGATAAACTGAATATCTTTGGGTTGTGGACAAAACAAAACGTTTGTCGACGTCATTTTGGACTCTGGGAAACACTAGTGGACCATTTTTGGATATTTTTTTAGACCAAACAACTCATTTATTCATTGAGAAACTAATCAACAAACTAACTGACAATGGAAACAATCAAAACTAGGGACAAGGGTTAAAAATCAGCATTAGAAAAACGTTCTGTGCTAACCCTAACCTTAACCCTAACCCATCAGTTTCATGCTCTGTATTGGAAATAAACAAACAGCAACAACAGAATCAAGCCGATCCTTTAGACAGGTAAAGGAAAAGATGTTTTCCGGCCACTAAACCAGGCCGACCGACACACCCCTCCATCAACACACTCTGTCATTACATCATAATCGTCTTTGGCATGCTCCTCGTCTCATTATCAGACGACACTCAGAGCGGTGGCGTCGCGCCATCGACACCTTCCTCCTGACTAGACGCGCTCAGGGCCGCTCCTATCTCACACCGACGAGATAATAAAACCATTCTCCTCGCGTGAACGCAAATGATGCTGGCAGCGTTATCAAGAGGAACAGGATTGGTGGCCTTTGGGTATCGAATTTGGTCTCATAAGTTTCTAATTAAAGTCAGTTGATGGAAGCAACATGAGTCGTGCATTGAAGGTATTTTTACACCGACGTCCTGTATTCCTATTTTCATAACAGTTTGAGAACTTTAAAAGCAAAATATAGTATCAGAATATAATGAAACATGCATAAATCTGATGCCAACTCATGTCCACTTTAATTTTTCTTAGTTATAAGCCTTCCTAAGTCCAAATAACGCACATAAAAACAACAAAAAGTCATTTTTGTGTACTTATATTTGGAGATAATTTCCAAAATGATGGTAAAATGGAGGTGGAAGAGATCCGTTTCCATAAAATATGAGTATTACTGTGCACAAAACACAAACAAATGAGGTCTCAATAAAGTTATTTAGAATGGATTCCTAAGGCTGATTGTATATGAATGGAAATATTGTGCACTTTCCTACAGTAACGGCTCATTTCCAGTGTATGTTTTCTCACATTTCCAATGCAGCGAGCCAATTAGGAGCCTTAAACTTTTAACAGCATGCAAACGCCGAGGTCAAAGAGTTCCAACACCCTTCTTCACTGATTTCTCATCTCAACATCTATTCCGCTGGAGGAAATTGATCAGAGGCTGCTCGTATGTTGGACCATTATTACCGGGAGACTCCAAAGCCGACCTCCTCCATAAATCAAGTCCGAGCCGGAGCGCTATATGTAAGCAACACCGCTCATTTGCTTAGCCATTAGCGGCTATGGCCACTCGGTGTGGCCGTGCATCTGATTCTCCTGCTAATCCATATGCTAAGCCAGCGCTTTGCCACTCCGGGAGGGATAAGTATGCATCTGCACAGGTGGGACAGATAAGAGGGCCAGCTGCTCGGAGGTAGAGGGTTAAACCTGCGAGCACTCCAGCCTGTATTATAAGCTCCGTTTTGAGTGTGTTAAAGGTTCGTGAATGCGAGTGGAAAACCACAGAGTGATGATTCAGACCTGTTGAGAAGCTACATGTGCAGCAGGATCTGTCTTAATTCAGCACTTGAGCTAAAAAAACTGAGCCATAAATACTTCTGTGGTACAGAACAAACTGTCTCTGCACCAAAAAGGGCGGAACAACTTGCGGAAACATATCTATTTGTCAAGCTTCAGCTCAATGTCCACTGCGTAACAGCTTTAAAACATGTGACAGAACATGAGATAGCATCAAAAGCTGTGGCTCAGGTGGTAAAGCTAGCTGTCTGCTAACTGCAGGGGTCTGATGTAAGATACTTTAAAAGCTCTGCCAACTGCGAGCAAGCAAGCTGCAATCACACTGCAATTTCTCCAAGAATTGCACATTTTAATTAGCTGCAAAGCTAGTTTTTAACTATATAAACTGGAAAAAAAAACTCTATCCAACCCTAAACCATTAAAAGTGCGACTGTTATACAAGGAGAACAGCATGCAATTTCTAAATGCATTGGTTAGAATTGCAGACTCAGTTTGAAAATGGATTAACTGCATAGTCCCAGCACCAAAGTAGAAGCTGCCGCTAAATGTCTGGCCAGATTGGTAATCTTCTTTACTTATTAATTGCTAAGATATATCTATTTATCTATCCATTTGCTTCCACTAATCCAGAATCAGGTCGCGGTTTCAGAAGGCTCAGCGGGACATTCCAGTTCTGCACAAGTTCCCAGGTCAGATGAGATATGTAATCTCAGCTGACCTCAGTTGACTCCTTTCAACGCTAATGAGCAGCTACTGCGAGCTCCCACTGGATTTACTAAGATAAATCCTGATGCAAAACAAGATGTTGCAGCTTTTAACATTAGATCACTCGAGATTTGTCCATGCTAATATGGATATTTTAACGTTTTGTTTTTCCTGTTAACACATTAAGGTTTATCTGGGTGTAGTCTCAACGCATTTTGATACAGCTTGGGAAATTTGGCTTATTTTTTGCTCATTTTGGTATATTTGGACACTTTAGCCAAGTTCTGGTCATATTCTGTCCCATTCTGACAGATTCTGAGCACATGTTGGTTTATTTTTGGCACGTTTTAGCATAAATGTCTCCAATAAGATAATAAATAATCAAATTCTTGAACGCAATATGTAATAAACTTTGCTGCATTTTGTAATAAGTTGTTACATAATGCACCAAATTATTACATTTTCTTCATTAAAAAAAGTGCAACACTCGCATTTTGTAATAACTGATGCATTATGTAACAACTTCTTAAAAAATGCGGCAAAGTTTATTACATATTGCGTTCAAGAATTTTATTACAAAATGCGGCAGATTATTACAAAATGTGGCGTTATTACATAATGAGGCGAAAATGTATTACATTATTACATAATGCGGCGTTATTACATAATGCGGCGCTACACAGCTTTAAATCATCGTAAGCTGAATATATTTGCGTTTTGGACGATTAATTGAACAAACAGAACCTGTGATGAGCGTTTTTTAGCAGTTTATGACGTTTTAAAGTTTGACTGACTCGTCTATTAACAGAAAACGATATTAAAAAACATTAATTGACACAAAAAATAGGGTTTTGTTGCAACCTTCCTGTTGTTTATACGTTCAAGAATTTTAATACAAAATGCGGCGTTATTACATAATGAGGTGAAAATGTATTACATCATTACATAATGCGGCGTTATTACATAATGCAGCGCTACACACCACTTCACCTGCATGCAAAAGCTTCAGTTTTGCCTCATATTACTTGATCCAACACTGCAGTTTAAAGTCCACAGAAACAATAAAATGACAACCTGCTTTGGTGTTTGATGCATGATTGATTCAGAACGGTGACAGATTCCTTATAAGAGCATTTAGAGTCATGTTTGTGTGCTTATATTTGGAGATAATTTCCAAATTAATGGTAAAATTGAGGTGGAAGAGATCAGTTTCCATAAAATATGAGTATTACTGTGCACAAAACACAAATGAGGTCTTGATAAAGTTATTCAGAATGGATTCCTAACACTGATGAAGAAATCAATGCCATCCAGTCCTGTTCAGCTGCCTACTTCTGGTAATTGTACCCACACTGCACCACACATGCTGCAGAGACACTGACAGGAGTGTGTGTTTAAACCGAGCTGTAAAATAACACCGAAGGTAAACATCATTATTCCGCTCATTTGTTTGAGCAAATAAAAGATAAGAACGGGATCACATGTGACAGAATATGAATCCTTTTCATTAACAACCTGCCTCTGAGCGCTGATGATGATGATAGGAGGAGGAGGAGGAGCAGAGGAGTCACAACAACATCCCTCTTCGCCCAGAGGAGACACACTGGATTATTTTGTCAACAGCACAGCATGCCGACACATGAGCTGCAGTCTTGTGACATACTTGAGCGCACAACAGAAAACACAATGAGAGGTCGATGCAGGTTCTAAAAGCAGTAGAAGCTTGTTTACAACTGGAACCTGGTTGCATGTTGATTATAAGGAGGTTAAAAAGCATCTCAGGTGTGTAATTTCTGCTTCCTGTATGGCTCTTCCTTATGATGATAAGCGCTATGCGATGACATGTGTTGTAAATATGCGCTAGATAAATAAAATTGAATTGAATTAATGGATTAGCTTAGCGTCACTATAAAGTCAATCACTTCCTGCTACGTATCAAGAGAGGAGCTGTGCAGACGTTCACATCCTCTCAGCAGCAGATGGTCTCTATAATTGGAGCTCCTGTCAAGCTGTTGCTGAAAAGGGAAAAGTTTTTGGGGAATGCATTTTCTTGCAAGTGAGATATTACTCTCCTGTCTGGGCTGCATCCACACTGATAGATCCTCGTTTTAATATGCAGAATTTTACACCTTGTATCCGCATTATTCTGGAGTTTTTGAACCCCTAAAGCTGAGATTTTTGGAGATGCAGCTAAACCTGATGTAGTTTGAAACCTACAGGGTTGCATTTTAGCCTGAGCGTGCAGAAACAATGATGACTTAGTCCAGAATCCCCTTATAATCTATTATATAAGCTTGCAATGATGAACTTTGGTATATCTAAGGGTAGGACTACCATATTGAACCTCTTGGCCTTGAACTTGACCTTTAACCTTGAACTTGACCAGACAGCCGTCTGTCTGTCTGTCTGTCTGGGTGGCTATGTCCGCACCATAACTCAATAACAAAGACATATAGGACAATCAAACTCAGCACAGATGTTCGTCTTGACCTCCCCTGGTCACCCATTCATGTTGGGGTCAAAAGGTCAAAGGTCAAGGTCATGTTGGCATGTTTAGGAAGGCATCCGGCGTGGGTCTCCATCTCGCTTGAGTGCATTCTAGTTTGCATTTTAAAACACTTTTTTAAAAATGAAAATGCATCAGTCTGCACGTAGCTTTAGCATGAAGCTAAAATTAAGATGTAGTTTGCTAAGTTTAGCATAATAACAGGAAGTAAGGGAGGTCCTGATTGTGTCCGAAGCAACCCTGCCTCCCAAATATTACTTTCTGTACAACTTAACAGCATCTTCAATTACATTGCTTCATTCTCACTCCTATTCAGCCAACAAGTCATGTGTTAGATGAGGCGGGACTTGCAAGGAGAAGCTTCAAACATGTTGTAAAAAGGTCATATTTCACGCAAATGGTGCTATTTTTCTAAACCTAACGTCGTCACATTCGCACCTGGAATGTTTTAGCATTGATTTAAAGATTTTACTGATGGGTTTTTAGGCCCTTCATGGCGTCTCTGCTCGTCATATTCTCCAGTATGCACTTTAAAATCCTCGTTTAGTCTGTTCCAGGGGCCCTGCAGGCTCAACTGACTTCTTTAAAGTCTCTTCTTAAAACATACATTTATTGTCAAGTCTCTCCTGATCTTATTTGAGTTTCACTTCCTTTAAACTGTCTTTATTTGCTCCAGTAATGTTTTTACCTCTTCTAACACCATGCTGTTATTTACACACCACCTTGTTCTCTTATGTGTCTTTTAAATTGTGATGACGTCATTACTTCTCTGTTTTGTTTTGCTGCCTCGTGAAGCAACTTGGTAACTAAAGATTATTATCATTATTACTTCCTCAAACTGGAAGTCTTTCCTACTACGCCCACGTCTAACCTTTCGGTGTTCCTTTCAAAACAAAATTCCAATTCTTTCAAACTGTAAATGTTTCTGCACATTCACTGCATCTTATCTGGTGAATCTGAACCAGTTTCCAGGTACAACAAAACTTCTTTTGAAGAAGAAGTAGGAATGCTCGCAACAGATATGCTAGCTAGCTACATCAACATTACAAAAAACACAATAAACATGTATAAACAGGATTATATGGTGTTATGGAGGCTTAAATTTGCAACCATTCATGCTTTTGTGGAGATTAACCCTTTAAGACCTGAGCCTCAAAATGTCCGCCTGGTTTTTGTTTCTTATTTTGATTACAAACTGGTCAGAAAATGTCCTGTGAGTGCTGGTGCCCATTTTCTCAGAAGAAACTTTCAATATCTGGCAGTTATTTACGATTTACTGCCTATTATAAGAGTTACGGTAATTTTACGGTAATTTCATCCAGTGGATTCCTGGGGGGGCACGAATGAAATTACCGTAATGACCGTAATGACAGTGTTGTTGCGCTTTACAGTCAATATGGTGTCATTACGGTAATTTTACGGTAATTTCATCCAGCGGATTCCTGGACGGGCACGAATGAAATTACCGTAATGACACCATATTGCCTATAAAGCGCAACGCCTGAGCTTTCAGAAACCATTTCATTTTTTTTGCTAGCACAAACAGTGACATATTTACAGGACTTAAAGGGTTAAACCAGTGACAAAAAAGTGCTTCCACCAACTTCCAGTCTTTATGCTAAGCTAGGCTAACCTAGGCTAACCATATCTCATTTTAGCATGTATCTTTTAGACTCTCAGCATATTTGCATATCAAAAAAGAACATACATTGCACCAAGTGTGTCACATATACGTTGGCAGAAGTTGCCACCATCTGTCAGCAGGAACATTGCTGACATGTCTTTCCTCTCGTTTCATGAGTGCAAACGAGTGGAAAGCACATCGCAGCCTTTACGGCGGCGAGAGAGTCGTCTGTCACGCGGCCAACGATTATAATGTCACAGAACGTCGTGAAACGAGATAGCGAGCCATCTCAGAAATCCAGCGGTCAGAGGAATTCACACTGGAAACACGAGACGCCTGCATTCAAGACATTCTTCGATAAGTCCGTCATAAAGTGGGGTTTGCACAAAAAAAAAGAAAGAGAGGGGAGGGTTTGTCTTCTATTCAGGCCAGTACGGTATTTACACAAGCCGGCAATCGTCCTCTTATTAGTGAGGCGGCATTAACCCTTTAAGTCCTAGTGCGTCATCGGCGACACGTTTGGGCTAGCGCACTTTGGAATACTGTAAATATGTTTATGCAATCGGAAAAAAATCCAACGGTTTCTGAAAGCTGAGGCGTTGCGCTTTACAGCCAATATGGTGTCATTACGGTAATTTCAATCGTCCTCCCCCAGGAATCCGCTGGATGAAATTACCGTAAAATTACCGTAGTGACACTATATTGGTGTCATTATGGTAATTTCATTTGTATACGGTAATTTAATTCAGATACAAACAAAATTACCGTATACGAACGAAATTACCTCATCCAATTGAAATTACCGTAATTACACTATATTGGTGTCATTACGGTAATTTCACTCGTATACGGTAATTTAATTCAGATACGAACGAAATTACCGGATACGAATTAAATTATGATGTTGCGCTTTACAGCCCATATAGTGTCATTACGGTAATTTCATCCGTGCCCCCCCAGGAATCTGCTGGATAAAATTACCGTAAAATTACCGTAACTCTTATAACAGGCAGTAAATCGTAAATAACTGCCAGATATTGAAAGTTTCGTCTGAAAAAATGGGCACCAGCACTCACAGGACATTTTTAGGCTCAGGTCTTAAAGGGTTAAAAAGATGATTTTTTTTACCAACATACCAATAAAAAGTCGGACGATTTCATTCAAATGTGCTCGGTGTTTCTCTTCTCGCTGTGTGTCGAACAAATCGCTGTGCCAAATGTTCCAGTCAGACTGCGATGCTTAATCTTCCCAATAAAAGAAATCTCTCTCCCTCCATGACAGCATCTCCCCCAAACTAGACGGCAGCCATTGTTAATCCTTTCAGACGAATCTGATGTTTGTGACAAAGCCGTTTGTCAAAAAGCTTCACATTAGAACGAGGAGTTTTTTTACACATTAAAGTGAAGCAGGACTATATTCTCAAGGGGGAACAACACTTTTTATTTACGCTTGAGCTACACCACCTGGTTTAGGTATAGATTTAGCATGTTTTAAGGTTTTTTTAACCCTTTAAGTCCTAGTGCGTCATCGGCGACACATTTGGGCAAGCGCACTTTCGATTACCGTAAATGTCCCCGTTTACGGTTTCAGGGTTTCTGAAAGTTGAGGCGTTGCACTTTACCAATATGGTGTCATTACGGTAATTTCATTCGTGGCCCCCCAGGAATCCACTGGATAAAATTACCGTAAAATTACCGTAATGACACTATATTGGCTGTAAAGTGCAACAACATTGCGCTTTACAGCCAATATGGTGTCATTACGGTAATTTCATTCGTGCCCCCCCAGGAATCCACTGGATAAAATTACCGTAAAATTACCGTAATGACACTATATTGGCTGTAAAGTGCAACAACATTGCGCTTTACAGCCAATATGGTGTCATTACGGTAATTTTATTTGTGCCCCCCCAGGAATCCGCAGGATGAAATTACCTCAATGACACCATATTGGCTGTAAAGCGCAACGTCATTGCCATTACGGTCATTACGGTAATTTCATACGTGCCCCCCCAGGAATCCACTGGATGAAATTACCGTAAAATTACCGTAATGACACTATATTGGCTGTAAAGCGCAACGAAAAAATGGTCACAAGTGCTCACAGGACATTTTCTTACCTTTTTGTAATCAAAATAAAAAGACCAGGTGGACATTTTGAGGCTCAGGTCTTAAAGGGTTAAGGCCCTTGTTGCATGCATTGGATCCAGTCTTTCGGGTTTATGACATTATTGCATGTTCTCGATCTGGACGGTCCGCCTTATCCATTCATTGACTCAATCACTTGCACGTTCCTTATTCATGAAGCTATTCTTGGTTTGCTTCCATCTTATCTATTCATTATGATCTTAATCAGCAGATAAAGTACAGGAAGCTCTCGTCTTCGCTGCGGTATTTATTCCTCTTATCTGTTTCCATTGGGGGTGGAAGGCGTTCGAGCACACTGACCCGTTTGTTTGACATGTTGAAGAGCAACCGACACACGTATACTATCGTTAACTGATGGCTTGTATGTGATTTAATGATACTCTAACACGCTCTTAATCTCTAAGTAAAGCTTATTGGAATTTGTTTTTGTGCTAATTTATGCTAATCTTGTAAAATAGATTCTCTAGTTTCAATAAGCCTTTATCTGGGGTTTAACTCTCTGAACTCCAAGTATGTAAAAGGCATGTTATCTTTAAATAGAATGTCAAAATTATAGCATTTGGGCGCCCCGATAGCCTAGCGGTTATGTCGCATGCAGAGGCGTAGCGGCTGTGCCAGGTTCGAGTCCGATCACTGCCATTTACTGCATGTCCTTCCCCGCTCTCTCCCATTTCTAACTCTATCCACTGTCCTGTCCTCTCTAATAATAAAGGCATGAAAAGGCCAAAAATAAATGTTACAAACAAAAACATTACAGCATTTGTCAGAACCAGAAACTGTAAACACACAACCTTCCAGCATACAGTCCTTGAACTATTCATCTGTGATGTTCGGTTCCGTCTGAAAACCAAATCTAAGCTTAAAATCATGATATTTCATCAAAATCGCTTTATTTTACATGTTTATGGTTAAAAATTTGCCAAAAATCATCTGTTAGCAAAACCCAAATTCTGTAAAAACTAAAAAATTCTGTGCTCCTCCACGTAACCGTGAAGCCATTATTGACTCAGATGCGACCAACAGTGACGTGGCAAAAATTCACTTTTTGGCTGAACTGCAGGCAGTGTTTATTCTACACGCTTCATGTAAAAAATAAAAAAAATGTCAAAAATAAACCGTTTGGACTAAATGGATTCTGTAAAAAGCAAAAAATTATGTGCTCCCCTGCGCAACCCTGAAGCCATTATTGACTCAGCTGTGACCAACAGTCACGTGACAAAAAATTCATAGGTTTTTCAGCCGACCTGGGTTGAACTGCAGGCTGTGTTTACATAGCGTAGGTCGGAGACAAGCATGGAAACATTCAAATTTAAATAGTTAAATATATATTGTGGCCATACCGCCTTGTGGATGCCCGATAAGCGGGGTAGGGCCTGGTCTGGACCTGGATGGGAGACCGTGAGGGAACACCAGGAAGCCTGGGTGGATGCAGTGTGAGAGTGATGGTTGGTGGTGGTCTGAGGGGCCGATGGTGCAGATTGGCAGCCTGGCTTCCATCAGTCTACCCCAGGACAGCTGTGGCTACATACGTGAATGAATAATGCAATGTAAAGCGTCTTTGAGTGTCCAGCAAAGCGCTATATAAAACCAATGCATTATTATTATTATATAAAGCACGCAGAGACACCATTTTTTAAATTTTCCAGTTCTGGGCTAAAAATGTTGTGCATGTGGATTCCAGGTTTGGTCAATATATGTAAATATGTTTTGTGTTTTATGGCATTATAACTGTGTCATACTGCACAAATGACATGTTTGAGTTCTCTCTACTTCTAGCCATGGTTGTGCTGTTTCCTTAGAGGTGCAGGACTTTATGTTGCAGTGAAAAATGAGCCCACAGTGAGTTAAAATGCAAAATAAACCTTCCAAAAACTGCCTCAGGTTGACAGAGTTAAATAAAAATGAAGTGATAGTAATTCTCCGTCTTTAGAGCTGCAAACATTCGTCAATTAGTTCATTATTTTAGTCACTTTTTAGGCAACAAAGACTAAAAAAAGTAGGTTTCAGCTTCTTAAATGTAAATATTTTCTGCCTTTTCTCTGCTCTTCTCTTTGCAAACCGTTCGTCTTCCAAAGCTGGGTTTTTGAGGACGCCACCTTTGGCTGCGGAAAATCATAATGGCCAATTTCTCAAGCATTCTCTGACATTTTATCCACAAAATCATCGACCTGAGTCTCTTTACAGCGAGACGTATGAACAAAGTTGATAGATTCCCTTCGGTGGAGGGGGGGGGGTTTGTGCTGCTAAATGAATTCAGAGGGGAGTCTGTTTCTGAGAGCTGCTGTCAGGCCTAACTAGGACTGTCTCATAGAAGTGGGCTAAGTGCTCTCAGGAAAAGAAAAAAAAGGAAAAGCCTCAAAAAGGAAATGTTGCAGGCTCGCTGACACTTCGCCAAAACCACTCGCTGAATCACATCCATACGTTTGCATATTATGCAAATCAATCAGTGTAAATGTGTGTGTGTGTGTCCGTCTGTGAGCTTCTTTTCCAAATCAGCTCACAATGAAGCGCGACACATTAGCATCACTCATGTCAGACGTGCCACCTTCGTTCGCAAACCGCTCATTTTACATGTTTCGGTGGGCCTCCGCCGAATTCAGACGCCGACTAAACTTCATTTCCTTTATTTTGACTGCGAGCGCAGCGTGTGTTGCATTAACGCTCATTCCAGCTCTAATCCAATTCATTGTTCCTTCCACGGCTCCGCGTATAGAATAAGTCCATTTCCACATGGGATTAAAACCAGTGTGCTTTTACTTCTCCGGCAGTCTGTTGGGTTTGCGTAGTTTTAGGCGAGACACGGCGAAAGGTGAAAGTATTGATTTTTCACGCATTTGTCAATTTTGAGATTTTTTAGCTAGTTTTCTCCCTTAACATCTTACTTTTTTTTATTTTTTTTGAACTTGTTTTATTTAGAATCTTCAGTGCAGATCACATCATACAATCACAGAAACGTTTCCAGAAATACAATAGGTACAATTTAGATATACTGATTATGGTACTCCTTGTGTTCATGAAGTAAAGACATACAGTAGCCAGGATTACAATGAAAAGAAAACTCAGGTGTCAAATGTACTTTTTTATCCCTAATTTCTATCAAACCCTATTCCAACACCATTACACTATAATGTATGGTATTTTCCAACCTGGCTACATTAGCATTAGCGCTGGCTAACCACTGGAAATATGTAGACGACTACATCAAGTCCCAACACTCTCCTGTCTAACTATCACCTGTTTGTCCTAAAGTATTTTATAAGAATAAGCGAGTGGCACTGTACCAAGATGGCCGCTGCGTAGGCACGTTGCTCCAATCGGCAGCAGCAGTCAATGCGACGTCTACGTATATGTGTCTATGTGTTCGCCAGCTGCAACAGAGTAGGCTACTGTTTTGTGTGGATGGCGTTCGCGAGACGCTGAAATGGATGCGAACATCATTGAATAGTTTACAATGACTTTGTAGTTTTATTTTGTATCGCCCTGTTTTGATCCCTTAGAAGGGGCTGTTTTAGTGACTAAGTGTTTATTTTCTCATCCGTTTATTGATAGTGGTACATTGTGTGAGATTGACTGCTCAAAATGAGAACAGTAGTTAGTGTGAAATATAACCACACATTGTTGTTTTCAATAAAAAACATTTGCACAAAGCCGATCCACTTTTCCATGTTGATAAGAGTATTGAAATGATAATTCAAGGGACATTTAGAATAGATAAAAATGTGCGATTAATTTGCGATTACATATTTTAATCGATTGACAGGACTACTATTTACACCTAAAACAAAGACATAGAGGCTAAAAAATCTTCAGTATAGAAGAAAATAGAAGCAAAACTACATAATTTGAGTAATATTCATGAGCATCATAGTTTCATCTCTGAGTTAATAAAACTAAAAGCAGGGAACTGTGAGGTTTTAAAACTAATAACTGTGTCTGTGTGAACCACCCTGAAGGTACAGAGGTAAAGATGCCACTTGTTGTCACCACAGCAACATCTCAAGGTCTGGTTTCCCTGGTGATTAAAGTGCTGATCGTGGATCCTTGACCTGGGTCTCTGCTGCTCATGGTGCATATGTTTTTTATGAAGCACTT
>OMNN01095842.1:0-12301 GCA_900302755.1 Chromis chromis | reverse complement strand
AATACAAAACTAACAAAGTAGCTGATGGAGCAACACAACACTATTTTGTGAATCCTCTGCAGTGCTGGGAAAACTACTCGGAAAGTGTAGTGAGTTACACTTCATTAAATGAAGCTTCATTACACCAAAGCTACACTATATTGCCAAAAGTATTGACCCCTCTGCCTTTACACGCATATGAACTTTAATGACATCCCATTCTTAACCCGTAGGGTTTAATATGGAGTCGGCCCACCCTTTGCAGCTATAACAGCCTCAACTCTTCTGGGAATGTGGAAATGGGAGTGTGTTTATAGGATGTTTTGACCATTCTTCCAGAAGTGCATTTGTGAGGTCAGGCACTGATGTTGGACCAGAATTCCTGGCTCTCAGTCTCTGCTCTAATTCATCCCAAAGGTGTTCTAGCAGGTTGAGGTCAGGACTCTACACACTGTTTTTGAGCTAATCTGAAGGCCACACCAAGTCTGGAGGTCTGTAATTACTGACTCTTTTCTGTCCACTGTGCTCCTCAGTATCCACTGACCCCACTCTGTAATTTTACATGGGCTACCATTTCGTGGCTGAGTTGCTGTTGTTCCCAGTTGCTTCCACTTTGTTATAATACCACTAACAGTTGACCGTGGAATATTTAGTATGGAGGAAATTTCACAAACTGACTTATTGCACAGGTGTCAACCTATCACGGTACCACGCCTGAATTCACTGAGCTCCTGAGAGCGACCCATTCTTTCACTAATGTTTGTAGAAGCAGTCTGCATGTCTAGGGGCTGGATTTATACAGCTGTGGCCATGGAAGTGATTGGAACACCTGAATTCAATTATTTGGAGGGGAGGGACAATACTTCTGACAATATAGTGTACCTACACAGAAATATATGGGAAAGCACATTTTTGTTTCTGCTAAATAATTTTACAAAATTTTTAAAAATTCTCTTAGATTTGCATTTTTATATAAGCAACATACAAACGAGTGTCCTCTCCATCACAGAGAAACACTCTTTGTTTGTTTGTCAGACCTATAATAGTTGTACAGTTCCACTAAGTTGCCTCTCTAGTGGATGGCACAACACTAAAACTTTTTGAATTCTTAAATAAGGTATGTTTTTAATCACGAAATGACAAATGGAAACATTTCCAAATAGATATTAACACACTCTCTCTATCTCTCTCTCTCTCTCTGTGGGGGCGGAGGACAGCTCATGCGATGCCAAACTGAGGGAGCACAAGGTATGACAGCTGGAGAGCCTAACACCCTTATCTCTGAGCGTCACCCTGGTCTGAGTAACTCAGGTGGTGAGGACAGTGGAGGCAGCGTGAGCTGACATGAAGTGGGTGAAGAGGGATTTCCTGCAGGTATAGTGTGACACTCAGCGAGCGGTAAGAAGCAAGTAGAAGCATGTTATCTGCTGTGACCATCCGCTTGTCAGCTTTGAAATATTGATTGAGTACCTGGATGAGGATATCCTCCTCGGCTTATCAAAGCTCAGGTGGGATTTCAGATATTTGGACAAGAAAGTTTAAGAACAATGTTAGAGAAAGTGTTCACTGTCAAGAAAAATGAGCTTTTTCAATCATTTATCCTACTAAAATATCAATGGAGGTAATATTCTTCTGTGGAAAAAGTAACTACACCCTTGGCAACAGCTTGCTAAAATATTTGACTTCATAAAAGGTCACTATTTGTTGTTTATCATTTGTATGAACACATTGCTGAACATTTAAACTAGTTAGGAGCTTATTTCATGTAACCTTCAGTAAACAGTTTAGTGCATAATATTGTCTTTGATACTACTCATTCTATAATTGTGCAACATTGAGCTTACAGAAAATAATACAACTCTAGTAGTCAAAAGTTGTGCATACAGTACGATGTAAGCTGGATGCTTATCTCAGGAGAACAAATTGTCTGTCTGCATGATAGTGAGTCAACTTGCCCTGTAGGTGGGAAAAGTTGAGCCTCTCCAGAGCATATTTCTGAACGCCTGGTAAAGCACATCTCTTTAGACTGACAGTGTTAGACAGAAATATCAATACAGAAATGGCAATAACCCAAAATCGGTTCAACTTGCCCCAGTTTCTTCTACTTACTTTTCCCTTGTGGCTAATCCATATTTTAAAACTCTATTTAAATTACAACTGTGACTAAACAAATGTTTGCTTGTTCAAGTTTCCAATGGATGCACTTTTTCACATAACTGTTCACTCTTGAAGCATGCCACCATGGAGTATTACAAGGTGAACATAAACTGAAAACAAGCAGCCTGTCATGTCCCCAGAGGAAAATACTAAATATACTAATACTAAAATACTACCAGCAAACCTAATGAACGAGGCGTTTAAAAAATCTCTCCTCCATTTCAACACAGTAGTATACATGACATGACATCACCACAACAAATTACCAGGTGACTCAGTGAGATGTTGTTAATCTAAGATCACAGGTCAGAGTTGTCCAGGATGAATAAAATTAGTCACAAGAGCCAGAGAGGTGCTGAATACTAATGGAGCAACTCCACAAATAGCATTATATGGTAAAAACCCAACAATTTTAGGAATTACAGACATCCCTATGTACATAGCGTGTATTTAATTAATTACCAGTTATTTCCAAATCATTACTCGATGCAGTGGTATATATGTGGCTGTACAAAGGGATCATTTATGAGATTAGCATGTGTGGTCCGCCAAGTTACCACCTACAGTACAATCAGAGAGGTACTATAGAGGCATTATGCATTATATTTTATTTAAATCTAATATAATCTAACCTTTATTGATCCCCTTGGGTTCCTTCCTTCTCTGCATTCATCCTATTCAAAGTTAACCTTAACTATACATACTAGGAGCAGTGGGCTGCCATGGTGCAGCGCCCGGGGAGCAGTCAGGGGTTAAGGGCCTTGCTCAAGGGCCCACAGTGGTGGTGACTGGGACAAGCGGTCGCTCTCACTTTCCCACCTGGACCTCTTGCCAGTCTGGGGACTCGACCGGCGACCCATCGGTTATAAGTTCGCTTCACAAATCACTAGGTTGCCCATCTAAACCTATCTAAATCCCCAGTGTGAAAAAGTAATCATTCAAATGAACTTAGCTGTGCCACCTTTAGCAAAGTGACCTAGCTGCCGACAAGGTGGTGGAGAACAGTGGCACCTCCACAAGATGGACTCTGCAGCTGATAGAAAGTGAAATCAACTGAATATGTTGTTGTCCTTTCCATGAGGTAGCACTCAGATTAGGAAAAATATGCAATATCTATTCAGTTATTGTGTATTAATATATTTTAAAATTCATTTAACTCTTCTTAAGGTGTTATACAGTATTTCAAATCAAGTTTACTAAGATGGCGGCGTGCACAGATGCACTGGCTCGACGCTCTTCCTTTTCAGTGCCCAATTTTAAGTGTAGTCGTGCGAACCCCACCTACAAGCCGACACGATCTTCTGATCATGGGTCTACATGAGTGAATTTCTGCACTCGCATAATATACCTTAGGACATAGCCTGGTCACCGGGCATCCATGGATTGTTATTGGACCCGACAGGCGCTGGAGACTGAGGCAGCACAACTCGCAGGGGGAAGGAAACGACCACACAAACCGCCGCTACCGAGCAACTTTCTCACCAACCATCACCAGCAAAATGGAAAAAAACTAAAACTACAAATTAACTCACACAGCATTGTTGAATTCTGCTCAGAACAGAGACTTGGCTTCATCCACTTATCCCTGATGTTGCCATGGAGCTGGCAGGACACACGACATTTTGCTGGGCAGGAAACAAAGGGCTCCGGTAAAAGCAAAGGAGGGGGATTATGCATTTACATCCACAACTGGTGCACTAATGCCTAAATCAAAGACAGTCACTGTTCTCGTTACTTGCAGTACCTGAGAGATAAATGTATGGCCTGTTACTTTCCACATGAGTTTACTGTTGGTATAGTCTTACACAGCACCATAACCTAACAACAGAGCACAGAGGCAGCTCATATCATAACTGGGGATTTTTACTAATTTAAGCAACACATCAGTTGTTCTACTAGAGGGGAAAAACACTGGATAAAGCTTATTCTAACATCAAGAAAGGCTATAAATCAACACTACTTCTACACTTAGGTTAGTCAGATCACTTGTCCATACTCTTTACCACAGCATACACCCCCCCTCAGAAGAAAAGCTTAATAAGAACTGTAAAAACATGGCCTTAAGGAGCTTCCTCACAGCTGCAGGACTGCTTTGAAAGGACTAACTAAAGGACTTGGAGGAATACACATCAACTGTACTGTGCTACTCCGCTAACCATCAACAGGGACTATGAGGGTAAGGTTCCTGACCAAGATCTCTCCTGTGCTACCAACATTACCACTTTTGGAACTATTGTTTGCTATTGCCAGGTCCTGCCACAGCATCTGAATGAAGTTTAGGTCCAGACTCTGACTTTGCCACTCCAAAACTTTATTCATTTTGAGTCATTCAGAGGTGTCATCATTGTCTTCCCACTTTCTTTTATGTTAGATTTTGTTGGAAGATCTGGTACAGTTTAGTATGACCTTTACACAAAAATAGCAGAAACCAGGAGGAGAAGGAACTCAATACTTTCCCACAGCACTGCACACAGATCAGCCACAACATCATGACCCCTGACAGGTGAAGTGAATATCATTGATCATATTGGTACTATGTGGTGTTCTGCTGGAAAACCTTGGATTTTAACATCCGTGTTGATGAGACTTAGACACCCAAATAAACATGGTCCCAGAACAAACACACTCCCTCATGCAAATGAAATCCCAAATATCACTGGCCTACCCCTGCAGGAAAATGCACCCCACCACATGGGACATGTTGGACATTTTAACATGAGGGTTTATTAGGATTGACTCACTTTTGGAGCCAACCTCAAGTGCCATTCAAGAAACAGCAGTTGCTTCATTTTTCAGCCCCAGAGGTTGCCACTTGAGAACTCTCCATAGAACAGGCTAACTGTTTCCAGCAGCTGTGACCAGATGCGTTCTTAAAAGCTCACTTCAAAACCATAATTTTGGAGAATAACCCCATGATTATGTTCAATGCCAGTGTTCATGAATTGTGAATGATTTGTAAAGCTCATACTCCTGAGATACCTGTGCTAAGCATGGAAGGTTATGGTATGGGTTGATAAACTATCCCAAGAGGAAATTTACTTTCGATATTTAACTGACATTGCCTTAATTACGCAGTTTTAACAGGTGAGTTTTATAAAAATGTATCCCTGTACAGTTGTGATAAACAAGAAAATCAGCCATAGAAACCAAACCGCTTCTTGTACCAGGTTGTAAACTGGTTTATTTCTGTAGTAACATGCATGGACTTGCTTTTGGAGCCAGTTTCAAGTGGCCTTTCAAGGAACTGCTGTTTGTGACACTTCTGCTTTGGATTTATTGATGCTCAGAGGTTGCCACTTTCTCCTAACGTGTGTAAAGCGCAGAAGAAAAACCTGCAGCCAGAAATGTAGCACAGGATTTCTGGAGAATTTAGAACTTCATGCTGTCTTTGAGCTCCACCTTTAAAAAGTTTTTACAAAGTGCCTGCAGGGTCTACCAGAGATGACTTCAATTGAAATTGTAGTAACACTGAATCATAAAAATGTGGATGCCTGAGAATCTTCCACATAACAAGCATTGTTTTGAGCACCATTTGCTTTCCTGGCATGTGTGCAGTCAGTACACCTGCAGTGTGTAATGTGAACACATTCTCAATTCCCATTACTCAGACCGTTGTGGACATGCAGAAAGCATGAACTGGCCTTAAGAATGTGGCAGTATTTCTTACCAATTTAGAAACCTAATAACCACCATCTATATATAAAAGATGGACGAAGCCTCCAAATCGCCTTCAACAACAGCCAGCAGGGGGCGACTCCTCTGGTTGCAATTAAAAGTCTTGTAAAAAAAAATGTAAATTCTAAATTGCAAGTATTTTGGTGACACTTTTTAATTCCAGCATGGCGTTCCTTTAGTAAATTATGGTCCCATTTAGAGGAAAATAGAGAGTATGCTTTAAGGCCAGACTACCTTGTGATTGACAGGTCACTACCCTATTGTCATAGTGTTATCAAGTTCTCAGATCTACCTTTTCCTTGTTACGCCCAAGATTGCAATGGCCAAATGGCAAACTGGAGGGTTTAAAATGGTATTCCACAAACGGTGAAAGGTGACGTTACCATTTCTATGTCATCTTTTATATGCAGACTATGCAAAAACAAAACAGAATTTATCCCTTGTGTTTTCAGTTCTCAGATAAACATATTCAGTAACTATCCTAGAAAACTTGTCTGGACAGAACTCGCCAGGTTGGAGCAAGCGTTGTGTTTAAAGGGGGCAAATTGGAGCTGTAAACATGTTTACATGGCTGACAAAGCAATGATTTTGTACTCAACTTCAAGATTTTCTATTTCCTGTGCTTTATTAACTTTGAGGTCCGGAGGATCCTTGACGCAGTGCTTTGTATGAACTCCGTAGAGCCACGTTGCCCTTCATGTCGCATCTCAATCAATATTGGGTCAAGGGAGGTGTTTGACTTTTTGCAGCACCGACTACTTTGGGAACAAAAATTTGCTTTCACCCTCGAGTACAAACAGATGAGACACATCTCACCCCGAAGCATGTTTGTGCAGCTTTCAAACTTGTGGATAACCTTCGGGACATCCTTTAGTACAACTGATGTTCGATGACACTTTTACCAAATCCAAATCCAATACCAGATTTCCTAATTGAGTGCAAATGCCTTCAAATCACTTATTGAATGCAGCTAAGTTGTCTGTTAAGAGTTCAATATTTTTATTTTAGATGTTTACTGTTTGGTTGCCCCTCAGTGCAGGAACATTCTGCCAACATGGAGCCAGATCCAAAATGGAGCAGAATATCAAAATCCAATTCTAGCCTTCGGTTTGGCTGACATGACACAGAGAAAAGCTTTGTTGGACAGATATTAGATACTGACATGCATATCCTACATGGCAGAGTAATGAATAGTGAACTCAATATGCAGTACTTTGTGCGATTTATATAATACAACAGGATATTTAGTTCCACATTAATATAGTTTTTATGAACAAAATTGCTGTGTTAACACAAAAGGACAATCAGGGCAGTTTCTAAAGAAATCAGAAACATGTAAAATTCTCTCCTTTTATTAGGAATACAAAGTAAGAGGCACAATATTGGACTAAATGAGTTCCGGTCCGATGTCAGTGATGGGTCGGGACAAAATGGCTGCTTATTATCTCAATAAAGGAACAGAATGAGTAATCAGAGGCAATTAGCATGATTCCAAATGTGAGAAAATTATAACTTTTAGCATGTCTGAGTCATAGTTCTGTTTTAATGATGCATGTGTCAGCCTGCCAGACTTTTTCTTTTTTTTAATGCCTTTGAAAAAACAATTACAACATAAAAGAACGCACTCTTTGGAACTGTTTTCAAAAGCTCTGGCCACAAAAAAAGTGACCTAATTCGATGAAATACTACAAATAATATACAAGTGTTGGACTTTATTTGATGGAGTTTTGGAGGTCGGTACAGATGAAGCTGATGTGGGACTCAACAGTGTTTTAAATGATGCAACGTTGCTTTAAAGGAGGTCAACTAAGCTGTAAAACGGAGTCACTACTTCCCATTTCATAACTGAACACCTCACAGAATGAATGCGAAATGCTTGTGCAGTGATTTTATGTTTTTACTTCTGTGCTGTTGCCAACTGTCTGCCATTAGAAGCTCCTACATTTCCAGAAACATTACAGAAATATGTGCCTGAGCAAAAGATCAAATGGTATCTGCTCACTTCAAATTTATGCATGTTTCTCCTATCATCAGCTATGTATTCCAGCAGATTCTTTGGTGGTGTGGTTATTCACAAATTGGACTCTTTTTTTCATGCCCTTTAACCCGCCGTGACTCTGTCATGATAGTTATTTCGCTGTCAGACCCGTATAAGTGTTCTTTCACTACTCGGCTTCTTGTGTTCATCAGCGCCGGATGAGTCAGCTCCAGTCAAATGAGCTCAGTAAAAAGCTGCTACAGGGTAAATCAATGTAGCTTTTCAATCCACATCTAAAGGTTCCTTCTTCCCTTTTCCTTAAACTGAAGCCTCCATCTGACATTGCTGAGTGTGTTGCCTACTTCAAACTTCAAAAAACATGTAATAAAAACGAAATAAAGACTTTGAACCAGCATCCTACATTGACCAGATGCCCCTGACCTGCAGATTCAAAGGTCGTTCTCCTGTTATGAAGGAATATTCAGATCTTGTACTTAATTAAAGGTAGCATACCGCAGTATAAAGATACTCCATTATTCCACACAAGTGCCATATTTTACTGAAGTAGAAGTACGTAAGCATTAGCGGCAAATTGTATGGTGGTGACGGTGCTATCCAGATTATTGCAGCTATGAGAGTATATTATTACCGATGCATTTACATTTAAGCTGTCAAAGTTCCCTCTTACAACTTAATGCAACAGCTTGTTTTTTAACCACTTTTGTAGATTATAATAATATACCGTACTTTCTAAACTGTTTACAGGCTTACTGGTATAGTGTCCTGGGCTGTAAAATCAATGTAGTGGAGTGAAAAGTGTAGTATTTCCTTCTACAAATTTGCAGAGTTGGCTTATATAAACTCTCATGGACTGTTTGGAATTGGATAAGTTATTGTTCATCAGTGCCCTAGACCCTTTTCAGTGAAATACAACACAACCAGGCTACGAGCTACATCACTTTTATATAGTATGTAAAGTTTATGCTCAGTCAGTTTAATATTTCTTTATCCTACACCTTAATTTCATCTTTTTACAAGACCGAGTGCAACAGTGACCATAAGGTATCTTGCTAAGTAATCTCTAGTTCATACAATCGTAATAATTTTCCACACAGTTCTTTTGTAATCAAAGTATGTCATGCAACTAGTACCCAGATCCATCCGTCCGTCCGTCCGTCCGTCCGTCCATCCATCCATCCATCCATCCAAGCTCATTGTGGCCACTTGTTTCTGTGATTACCTTCTTTTGGTCACTACCCAGAGCTCATGACCGTAGATAAAAGAATCAAGAGCTTTGCCTTCTGTCTCAGCTTCAACTCCACCATGATAGTCTCTTAACACACCTGCGTTACTGCTGATACTGCTCACGCTCCATTTCCATACTTCCTCACTTGGGTGACTAAACCCAACCCAAAGGGAGCAATCCACTGGTTTCTGGCAGAGATCCATGGCCTCAGACTTGGAGGTTGGCTGTTTTACACTTAGCTGCAAATCCCCCCAGTGTGCGCTGAAGTCCTCGATCTAATTCAGCCAACAGAATCACATCATCTGCAAAAAAGCAGAGATACAACTCTGAGATTCCCAAACTGGACACCCTCCTCACTCCAGCTACTATCCATGGATTTCACAAACAAGATCGGAGAAAAGGGGGCAACTCTGGCGAGATCTAAACATGTTTAATTTTGTGTCGAGAACATTGACACAGCTTGCAGGTTGGTTGCACAAGGAAGGGATGGCTTGTAGCAGTTACCACGGTACTCTGTGCTCCTGTAGTTACCCCCTACAAGGTTCCCTGAAGGAGTGTCAACCAAACACATGAATGATATACGATAACGGAAATCACTGTTTGCATCCTGTTTCCATCCTGAGACAATGGTAGTTTTATTTAAGCTTGACCATGACCTTTCCCTAACAACTTTTTGTGCTTAAAAATACCAATACTTGAATTGTAGCATGAGCAGAGTAGAAGACAACCATTGCAGTAACCATTAGTGACGATTTTGGAGGGCCTTGACAAACTACATCATGCTGCTGATAGGGACTTTTGTTTAGAAAATGGGTCTTTGGCTTTTGTTGTTATATTTTTAAGGCTATGGGTAAGGTGACAAATGCAACAATGTGTGTTTAAGACAGTGTGAATAACCCACACTTCAGCAGTCGGAGGAACTCTGGAGCAATTTGCCCCATCTAAATTGTTTATTTTCAGTGATACCGCAATTTGTCACCGGCCTTGTCAACATTTGTCACTATGGGTGTGTATTACTCTATGTGCATGTGTGTGGCGTCTAGACAGGAGAAGCCTAATCTATTTTCCATGTTCCCATCCGGTCCTGTTGGAGCCTTTGAATGGCAGATAAACAGAGCGGGGCTAAGGCTGAGGCTTCATCAAGAGGATTAAGTCTGCGAGTCTTATCTCCAGAGGAGCCTCTCTGCCTCCTCTTTCTCTTCCCCCTTCCCCATCGGCATTGAGGACTCTCACCGCGCACTACAGAGTTCACTCCCAGTTCACACACTTTACAGTACAAACCGCTGCCATAAGCTCAAAATCACACGGCGCACATTGGGATTCGTGCGGCGTCTCGTGAGTTGATGTCACGTAAGGATTTTCGCCGCGCCGCAGAAACAGAAGAAGTCCATTTACAAGTTTGTTTTTTTTCTTCTCCAAGAGTGGATTAAGAGAGAGAGAGAGACGGAATAAACGCTGGCAAATAGATTAATTATGAAAAAGATGGAAAAATGGAGCAAATATGATGAAGTAAGACAAAAATCAAATACAAGTATTAAAATGTGCCGCGTCTGTTGAGGATGTCTTGGTTATGCAGGGACACCGCCGGAGAGAGACGGTCGCAAAATCACAACATTTTATTTGAATATGAAAAGAAAAACGATATAAAATGTACATTATCATCAATTTTAAACGACTGACACCCAAGAATATGCTGATTAAAAACAAGGACGGAAACTTATTCAGCCAGACTTGTGTTAAACTTATTGTCTTATTCACTGAGAGGAGTTTAAATAAAAGATTACTGTTGTGTCTGTACTGTATATCAGCCTAAAAGCAGCATTTTGCATTTAATACAGCAAACGAGCAGATGCATACACTGTGCTTTTACATAAACAGACACTAATGGAGAGTTTGGGTTGAATACTGGCTGTTATTGATGATTAAGCAGGTGGTAGTTTTGCCTCGGTGATGTCTGTAATCAGGAGCACAGAACTCTGGAGTCGAAAGTGTGAGAGGAAGAACAGATAACTGTGGTTTACACAAACAGCCACTAAAGTCGGCACTGCTACCAGCTCCTGTATGAATCCTTTGAAGGTTCCGTATGTGTTCCTTTTACGTAAACATTGCTGACCTCATGAATATCAAAATAGTCGCCATTTTCCGTCATGTTTGTTAGTCAAAAGATGCATTGTAGCAAAATGTTGCATTGCTCAGTCCAGGTTTGGACTTTTGTACAAGTCAAAGTCAATTTTTTTTTCATAAGGCACCTTTAAAAACCCAACAAGTGTTCGAACAAAGTTTCGATCGCCTCTATTTTGGATCTTGAAACATCCAGGAGCATCTGGCTGGTCCACCACAGTTCTCTAACCAGGGTATGAGGAGTTTGGCTAAATAACATGGCGCCAAAAAATTTAAAACCCTAAAAATGAAATCTTGGATGTGTAGCCAGTGGAGGGAGGCCAGTGCTAGTGTTTTGTTGATCACGCTGTCCTATTTGGACTACTCTACATCGACAAACAAAGAATTACAATAGTCTAACTGCATTTTAATGAAGGCATAAACATTTTTAGTTAGTGTTTGGGAGAGATACATACTTCTACTTTAGCTGGGTCTCAATTGAAAAATCTATTTTGGAAATCTGTCAGATTTGAAGGAGCTGTCAGATATCACTCCAACGTTACTTAAAGACGATTGATTATCCAAAGTGCCGTCGATCTCAGTCTTCTTTTTGTTAAGATTAAAAACGTTTATATCCATGCGGGTGTTATTATCTTTTAAGCAGTCCAGCAAGAGCAGCAATGAGTCTTTACTGTTTTTATTTTTATTGGGCAGATAGATATGTATGTCATCTGCAAAAGAACGAAACGGGTGAGGGTTGGATTTAACCTAAGACTGACTGGTAAACCGCATTATTCTTTGTTTTTTGGCAGTATAATGACTTAGTTAAACATGTTGTTGTTGTTGATCTTTTGATAAACAATGTAATACATTTTGATGTCAAATATATATTTTGTGGATTAATTTTTTCAAAGTGTTTCTGTAATGTAGCACAGGTTTCTCTTTCACTCTCAGCCCTGGAATTCAAATCATTTTTCTGAAGTGCCCAAAAATACATATTTAGGCTTTTAAATTAATGTAGGGCGGCTGTGGCTCAGGTGGTAGAGCGGGTTGTCCACTGATGGCAAGGTTGGCGGTTTGATCCCCCGCCCCTCCACATGCCGAAGTGTCCTTGGGCAAGACACTGAACCCCAAGTTGCTCCCAATGGCAGATTAGCGCCTCGCAT
>OMNN01095840.1:0-26494 GCA_900302755.1 Chromis chromis | reverse complement strand
CAACTCCTTGTTTTCTCTCCTCCTTTGCTCCTTTTTTTTGCCTGCAAGTCTAGCCAACCCTCACCACTGGTACAGTATGTTCTTTGTGTGTAGGCATGTTTAGCAGTTTGAGAGACAGAAAAGACATAAAGGAGCCCTGGGACCCGAAATGTGTTTATGTGTGGGTGTGATTATATTTGTGTCAGCTCTTTTTCTTGCTTGAAGAAAATTAACAGCAGGGTGTTGTGGTGTATTAAAGGTTCTTTGTGTCTTGCGCCTGCATATTTGCAGTGTGAGTCCCAGTGCCAGTGTTTATTGGTTTGTGGGCATTCGGCCGCTGTAGCTTTTTTGCCCGTCTTCGCCGCTCTGCATACATGCTCGTATGTTTGTGCGCCCAGAGCGAGCTTGTCATGCATGCCTGTCATCCTCTGCATGCTTCTTCGTGCACCATAGAGCTTCACATGACATCAATCTGAGAGCAGTGGGATAGTGATCTCATTACCAACAGCCTGTTGCTGATTAAAACCTGCCGTCTGCACCCTCCTCCTTACCCCTTTTCTTTTCTTCTCCCCCCACCTCCCCACCTCTCGCCGCACTCTTCTGCTTCCTTGTCCTTTGCCTCGCCCCCCTCCTGCTTCCTCCACCCCTCGACTCCAGAGTCGCACCATTCTGCGGTTTCTCCACTGCCTGCTGCCAAAAAGGGCCCCATTTCGAGCTCTGCAGAAAGTTATAAGCTCCCCTCTTTTTTTTCTTCTTCAGTTTTGCTTCAATTTCTTTGTTCTTTCTTTTTTGCTGTGCATCTTTATCAGAGGCCGAACTTCCCAAAAGCCTACCTGTGGGCCTCATTAAAACCCTTCTCCCAATCTTCTTACTGAGTCCGTCTGCTTCGACAGTCACCGACACTAAACAAGAACAAAAGTGGCAGAGAATGAAAATGTCTGTTGTGTGTCAACACATGGATGCTTACGGCCTTTTACATCTACATTCAGAAATACACAAACGCTTCTTTCACACTCAGTCAGACGTTATACACTCCCCTCCTCTTTGCGCATTTCACTGACACAGAAACACAAACAGCACTAACCTTTCACCTTCCTCCCTGACACCATTGCTGAGAAGTGTGGCAGTAACCCAGAAAGCTCCAGCAGTGAACCTGGGATCAGATGGTCCCCGCTGCAGTAATCATTCACGAACATATGGACGGCCTCCGTTCTCTCACTATGAAGTTCGAAATAAAGGTGATGTTGCATTTGTATATTAAGTTCCACGATATCCATTCCAGATATTTCATTAATTCTACTTTTAAAACACATATACTCTTCACATATTTATTTATTGATTCCTCATCCAGTTGTTTAGATCTTTGGTTTCCGTGTAAATCCAGGATGACACTGTAGAGTTTCTAATGATATATTAGCATGTTTCACATTTCGTAAAAAATTATTAAACTACAGGAGAATATGCATTTAACACCTCATTTTGTAAACTGGAACTGATTGTAGAATCTGATTTGTCAGTTTTGTCAGATTCTTTATTACGTGCTGTGTCAAAAAGTAATAATTTGCATTTTATTGGCCTATACATACTGTAGTCCTTTCAAAAGTGAAAATGAAACAGTTTGAGGAACTGTTCAAAGCTTTAACTGTAACTTTTAAAAAAAAGATTTATTTTTGGCCTTTTATTAGACAGGACAGTGACGGAAACGGGAGAGAGAGGGGGAGGACATGTGGTAAACGCCTGAGGTTGGAATCGAACCCAGGACTGCCACTATGCCTTAGCACTTGGGTCACACGACATAACCATTAGGCTATCAGGGCGCCCTAACTGTAACTTGTTTTTAATGAAATGTCTTTTGGCTAGTAATATGGATGCATAAAAAAAAAGACCTGTCTGGTTTGATTCAAATCGAATGTATGAATATGGAAATTATCGTTTTTAGGCATTTTCTTTGATAAAAGTTCTAACTGGTTTGTTTTTTCTTTTTCTTTTTTTTTTAAATTTCCAATATTTACTCAGACAGTTGTTCACATTTTTTGTATGGGTTAGGGTAAGACATATTCAACAGCAATGACAGGTTTAAATTTCATTCATCCCTTTCGGACAAACTCCACAAATAATTTACACAAGTGTACATGGTTAATAAAATCTGGCCAGTCAAGCTGAGAGTAAAGACACGGTTTTGTATCGAGTGTTTGTATTGGAAGACAAGCTGTGCTGCCACTGACTGCTGCTCTTGTGGTTCGGCCTGCAGTGGACGCCGCTGAGGAAAGTCAGTCAGACAGTAGCAGACAGTTTTATCTCTGACATGAAGAGGCAGTTAGCTCTGCCCCTCAAGGGCCGACGAGCCAGGTTTGATCTCATCACGGATCAAATGTATCTCCATTAAATGCTTCCTTACCAGAAAACCGCCGGGTTGATTTGCTTAGGAAAATCCTGTAGGAGGAAAAGAGTCCACTTGAACTGATTTAAAGGTGCGGAAACTGCGAGGAGAATGGCCCTTTGTACTTCTCAAGCGAGGCAAGATGGAAAACAGCTCATCGTCATTTGCATTTTGGAGATTTAATGAAGTCGACTAATATATATACCAGGCTTTGTGTGGCTGTACATAACACACACACACACACACACACACACACACACACACACACACATACACACAGTAGTTGCAATTTACATCAGTGCAGCCAAGTTTAATTTGCACACTTGTGATCAGTCTGTACATCTACATTATTCATTTAATGCAACGTTTTTAATGCAAATGTTAAATAGGAAACAGAGATTTGACCCTGAATGTTACAATTTCAATCTTTTAACTTGTTGTTTCCATCATTTTGAGTCATGAGGACAGTGAGGGTGTATTTCTTTCCCATCAGGGATCTTTAGTCACAATAATACACTGAGTGGCCCTTGATTGGCCCGAGGCCCCTGGACTCCCACATCGGCTGGAAACGGTCCCAAAGTCAAGGCACTGTAAACACGGAGAGAAAGCCAAGCACTGATACTGATATCCCCAAAGGTGTGCAGCATGTGTGTTTGTGTATGTCTGTGAGTTAATCACTGTTTCATTAGTGTACATGCTGCTCTCCTCTGTGTGTGTGTGTGTGTGTGTGTGTGTGTGTGTGTGTGCGCGCGCTTTTGTGTGCATAGGCCTATCTTTGGACGGTGAGCAGAGGAGGAACAAATTTAGAAAATTGAAAACAAACAGTCACACACTCGAAATCCAACAAAAGAGTGTTGACTGACAGCACACTGTAGATGGAGTGAAGGTAAAGAGAGAGAGAGGCTGCGAGACAAAGAAGGAGGGGAGGGCGGCGGAGGGGTGGGCAGCAAGTTGAAACCTAAGCCTCCTGGACCCTGTTTTCCCTGCCTTCGGGCATTCTGTGGCTGGTAAAAAATGTGCTGTATATTTGAAGTGTTGGATCACGTGACAAAGGCAGGGTTTGTGAATCAAAGTACACAATGATTTCAGGAGAGAGAGAGAGAGAGAGAGAGGGAGAGAGAGAGAGGGTGTATGTTAGTAAGAGAGAGAGAGAGAGAGAGTCGGGAAAAGGAGAGGTAGGCGGAATGCAACAGGCTGAGCTCTATCGTCGCTCTGAGAGGGACTTCTGACTGACAAACTCCACTACTACACTCCTTCTCTGCTCACTTCTCCACTGACCCAACTTCACCAACCACAACTCTGTGTGGCATTCACGTCCCGGGCCTGGTAAGTCTGCTTTTTTCAATCCCATTTTTCTCATAACTTCAACGTGTCGGTGGATTGCGAGGAAAAAAAAGACAGACAGAGGACATGTCAGAGCATGAGTGAGATGTGTTCGTGTTTCTCTTGTCTCTCTCTTTCTCTCCGAGTGTGTGTCCGTGTGTGTTTCTGGGACAGCATGAGCGTGGAGATAGAGTTTCCTGAGGACAGCTTTAATTGAGAACAGAGGTTTCTGAGAGAGAGGGAGAGAGAGAGAGAGAGAGGGAGAAAGAACAACAGAAACCAGCTAAAGGAAAAGGGAATGAAAGTTGATCAGCACTTGCATGTGCTCTGGAGCCGCTCCGTGCGAGAAGATGAATGCTTGTGGAGATGTGTGTCCTCATTTGTTTGGCCCACTGATGAATACACGTCTCTGTGTTTATTCCTGCCTTCACAAACTCTGATTCACAGTCGTGGAAAGAGTTTGATTACTATCATGTTCTTGGACGCAGAGAAAGAAAAGGAAATCAGTCAAAATGGATGTTGAAATTCCCCAGATTTTTCAAGAATGACATAAATATGAGAGCAAGTTCTTATACAACAGTGTACATACTATTTTCTACTGTTCCATACGTCCGTCCAGAGTATCACACACGAGCTTTGTAACTATCTGAGACCATTTTCCAGCGGCAGACGAAGTGGCTGCTATAGCCTGCAGGCTCTGGGCCAACAGGCTGGCTGTCAAAGTTGATGGATCACTCCATCAACATCACAAATGGCTGAGTAGGTCTAGTCTACCTGAGTATGTACACACTCAGTCACTCATCCCCCCCTGAAGGTTATATAAACAGGTTCCCATCCACACAATTACATAAGCTGGATGGAAACATTGAAATCGGCTACTCCGGATATCACTAGACAATCTGCTGTGTGTCTGATCGCTGCTGCTGCTGCTTTGCATTATGTGTGTGTGTGTGTGTTAGAGAGAATGTATGTGTGTGTGTGTATAAACTTGGTGACCCTCTCGTATTGAAACACAAGCCCTTTTTATACAGTCTGAATCATTTCGAATAGCATCCTTTGTGCGACATGTGCTATATAAACACGTTGCTTGATTGATGATTGTGATTAAGATGCTATTTGTACGCCAAGTGCTTCTTCCCAGCTGATCCGAGCTTTCTGTCTACTAACACTGCCCTGCCGAGTGGTCACACCATGCCACTCCATGCTATGCACTGCGATTTATAGGGAGCTATTTATGCAAACTCTTGGCAAATCTATTCCAGATTAATTTTCCTTAATGTCCTGAGGAATGTTCGTCAGCATGTGCAAAGGAATAGTGGAGGAGGAGGGCATAAACAACTGGCTGTAAACAGTGCACAGTGTATTAGAGCTTCTCCTCTTCTCTTTTCTTTTCTCCTTGTTTTTCACCGCTTGCTTATTTTCTCTGTCAGTGGACGAGTGGACTCTGTCACTCTGATTCCAGGTCAGACCTTTCCGGCGTTTTCAAATCTAACATTTAGGATGCATCTGCTGCTGGTTAAGTCTTTTGTTTTTCTTTTGGTTTCATCATGCAGAGGAGCAAACTGCTCGAGAAAGTTTGTGCACGCCTGCATGTGCATGTGTTTGGGTGTGTTTGGATGTAACTCCTTTAACTGCATTGCAATCTCATCTTTGTTCTCCACACTTTTCAAGAATGACAGGCCCTCAGGCTGAGAAGGATGTCTGGCTCCTTTTTCTCTTTCTTCCCCTCTGTCTCGCTGATTTCTTTCTCCTTTATTTCCTCACTATCAAAAAAAAAAGTCTCCATCTTCTTTGCTGGTTCGTGTCAACTGAGTTTCATTTTGTATGGGGTTGCTCTCTTGGTTACAACGTATAAATGGAAACTTCCAAAACAAAGAAGCGAGCGTTTGCTACTTGTTTTTGAGAGCGGAGGACACAAATGTTTTCTTGTTCCGCAGAATTACATATTGTCCTCAGTTATTTAGAGAGATTTTGGTGAGAGCCATGCACTGGCTGCGGTTCGCTTTGGCGTGCCCAATTGGCTTCAGCGATTTGGAAGTCACTTTTAACATTCATTGTTGCTCTCGCTGCACTTTTTCAAAACTCGAGGCTGAATGTGTCTCAGTGTGTCTGAAGAGCATCTCAGTGTTTTTAATCATGGCCTGGGGGCTGCGCTTCAGTGCAGGCTACAAGTCCCTTTAAACACCCTTCTAATCCTCTCTTCGGATGAACAGCAAGCAACAGACTGACCATGTGTGTGTGCGTGTCACTTTTGAGTTTAATACTAAATGAAAAGCTGCCTACCAACACCTCAATAAGGCCTGACCTGTGGCTGAGCTGCTGAGCCTGGAGCAACAGGGGCTGACCCCAGCTCCGACCTGGAGACCCTCAGCAGCCCACACGGTAGCTTCCATATAATGACAACATTGTGTGCAATATGAAACTATCATCAACACAATCCCCATCAGCACAGCTAACACAAAATCCACTCATTGTTATTACAAGTATCAGATACTTACAAAGTTTGACCACAGTCAAGTGATGCTTTCTGGCAAAGAAGATTTTGTGGTAAGTAGTCATGGGCACAACATTTTAATATAGTTAATCAATCATTCGGTTGTTGGGCTATAAAATACAGCATACAACAAGAGTGAGTACACCCTTGGGCAATATTACTTAAATGTCAAATGATTCAAGTGTATGACTTCACAATAACTGCATTATATCTAAGTTGACACATAGAGTGCTTTATCTTGTGAACAAAAAACAAAAACTTTAGAGAGACTATATTGAAAATATTAGAAACTCAATGGAACAAAAGCGAATAAACTTGTGATCACGGACATACAAGTTAGAAAACCTGTGATCACTGAAACAAAAGTGAGTACATCTGTGATTTTCGATTAGCCTAATAGCATAAATATAGTTATAAAATAGACAGTGAAGATCAGAAGTGTTCTCATCTGCATGTCTGCATCATGGCTTTGGCATAGCCAGAAGAAAAAAAAATCTACTTGTGTGACTTTACAAAGCTGTAAAGTGATACCGGAAGATCAGAGACCAACTAAAAATCCGTCGGAACACAGTTAAGCAGCAATCAGGAGGCATAGAATGAGCCATAGTACCACTAATCAGAGCAGTTGTCCTCCTTACATTACCCCGGTGCAGCACTCGTGGCACTTGCACAATCTAGCAACTGCAAGATGAAACACGAAAAAGGCCTGATGAATATTGGGAGCACATTCTGTTCAGATGAGACTAATATAAATTTGTTTGCATCAGACGGGTCCAGCATGTTTGGAGTGAACCTGATCAGGACTACCACAGTGAATGCATAGTCCTGACAGTGAAGGACAGAGGTGGGACTGTGATACTATGGTGCTGCATTACTGCAAAACGTATTGGGGAGATGACATTTATATATGGCACCATGAAATGCCAGTAAAAAAAAAAGCAAAATGCTGGCTGACAAGATGACTCCTAGTCTCCCGAAGCTTGACAGAAGGCGAATATTTCAGTATAAATATGATCCAAAGCACACTGTTGAAATCACACAAGAGTTTCTAAAGAAAAAAAAAAGTTAACACTATGACCTGGACAAGTACGTCAAAAAGAGAAAAAAAGAGGTGGACTTCCAAAATACTGAAAAAAATAAAAGATTTGAATCTCAGTCATTAAAGTCATACTAACTTTAGGGACAAAAAGCTCCTACTGTGGAGCCTGTTTTAAAAAAAAAAAAAAAAATAGTAAATCCAAACTGCTAATTTTACAAAGGAGCAAATACCCATGGTTGTAGCTCAGTGTTTAGACTATTATATATAAGAACAAGTAAATATATTTCCAAAAAAGTGGAACTATTGTCTTCAGTTTGAGATGTCACAGTCACTTCCTCAAACCTCTGTGACACGTCTAAAAGCTAAAAGATCCGATTCTGTTTACTGTAGATCATTTTAATAAGATGAATGTGTGGCCCTTCCGAAACATATTTCTGGGAAATAATGTTTGGAAAATACATATCAAGTGTTGTTTTGAGGCCTAATATATACATTTGGTGTGTACATTCTTCACTCAGCTAACAACATAATTGTGTGCATAAAATGAAAATATGTGTTCATGTCAGCCAGAGACATTTTGTGGTTTTAAGATGGCTGTCAGATACAGATGGTTTACGGCCAAGCAGTATTTGTATTCCTCAAAAGACATTTTTACATGTCAGTTTGACATAAAATATAGTACGGTCATTTGTTGGAAAATCTAATTATGTTGTTTGTGGGTGATGCTGCCTGTGTTTTTTCTCCTCTGTAATGGCGTTTGTGTGTTAGTATGTGCATTTTCTGCTCGGTATTTTCAGCACAACTCATCTCGGGCTGCATTCTCTCAGAATAAGCCAGAGTTGATTGTGGTTTATGGTTTACAGCTGATTGTCCTCGCTGAAGTCATGCTTTTCCCTGAATTTGGCTGTTTCGGGAGGGAGTTTTTAGCCTTCGCATCCACTCAGACTCAGAACTTAGTTTGTACTCTATATTTCCTTACCACTTTGTTTCCATAGATACATCTGGACTACATGTTCAACAAAACTATACACGGTTTTTGTTTCTGATTCAATCCCAAAAACACAAAACTCCTAACTAGCCTTTTAATACAACCTTACTGTGCAAGTCAATGGAAAACAGAATTCAGTAAACTAAAGAATAGCAGCTAAGTAAAGCGCATGTTCACAGAAAAACCGCACAAGATTAGCAAATCAACAAATTCAAAGCTGAAATCCTGTAGCACTTTGCCTTTGAATACCAATCTAGTTTCCAGCTCGCACATCACCCTAGATTGAACTTTCACACTGGATGTTTGGAAACACAAAGTTGACTAAAGAACGAAAAAAAGGTGAATTTGTTATTTTCTATTTACTGACAGGAGAAAAAGTGCGGAAAATCAAGTGCAGAGTGAAGAAGCAGACGTTTCGGTTCGTGCGGCCTGTTCTCCATCTAGAAGATCAAAGTGTGTTTATCATTGTACAAACAGGGCTTTTTTTCTTCGGCAAGTGTTCACACTCTAACCGGGGTGAACACACTTTTACATAATCAAAAAACAAAAAACACAATACTGTAATCCGTCAGATATGCCAGCACTGGAGACAAATCAACCACATGATCAAACACAATAACAGCATCACTGATGTGGAGCAGAGCGCTCATAGCGTCTGGTTCCAGTTTATAGTAGCTGGAGGTCTTCCAAGAATGAGCTGCGTGTCACCTCTACGTCCCACCCCGGATTGACACAGTTTCACTGTTGATGGAAAATGTTAGCATTTACCTTCGAAAACCATTATTTTTTTCCATAATTCAGTGCATTTATGTATCAAGAATGTTTCCAGCTATATTCCCCAAACCTCAGACAATTTCAGACTTCCCCGTTGTGCAACATCTGTGAAGCTTTGCCATAAAAACAAAGAGTTCACCTCACACAGTCAAAAGCATCCTGGTTCTATTAATGTGAAAAGATGTCAAAAAGAGTTCTCTCCTATCATAAAAAGGTGCGTGCAGTGGTGGACACAAAGATTCAATACGAAACCACGCAACCCTATCCACTGAAGTTTTGATGGGAACTTAAAAATAACCCTGTTCCCAACAACAGGGCCATGTTAACAACCGTGGAAAATGGGGATAAACCCTGAATCATGCAAGAATTCAGAAAGAAAGAAATGTTTTATTTTTATTGCAATGCATTATGTGTAATACTAATGCAACAGTAAGAACAGGACAGGAAGTCTGAGGTGGTTTTTCCCTTCTGATGAACACTGAGACCTGAAATAGACTTGTGTAATCATCACGCTCACGTGAGTCATTCAACCTGGAACTGGTTCTGCTTGGGCTTAACTTTTATGTGATGCTGCTTCAGTATGACTATTCTGCATGTTGAATCTGCAATATAGTTGGCTCCTGATGACCAGACTATTAAGTTACACAGGAACTGAGCTGTAAAAATGTAAACACTGATTGTTTTTTGACTTATGGGTAACTTTAAGTTATTTAATTTTACTTTGATAATAAAATTGTCAAAACATAGTCTGGCTTACTTTAAGACCGTCTAAAGTTATGTGTTTGCACAATGCATCGTCTTTTACACTGAGGTTTGTCAAGAGTGTCATTTCTAAAGGAAAATGTATATATTTTTAAACTATGCATCCCTGTAAAGTTCTAATTTCTGAACATTAAAACTGGTCATTCACTAACTGACTCCGAATGACACAAAGATGTCCTATTCCCACTCATTTCTCAACCCCTTAAAGTGGACTCATTATACTATAAAACTGAGGATTAACTGTAATTCTCTGGTCATCTATTTCCCTGCAACACATTATCTCCACCAACAAGACATTTTTTGTTATCTGCAGAAAAAAAAACTGCTGAAAATGTGACCAAAATATCTCAATATACCAAAGACTGCTGGATCTAAGAAACAAGCAAAGCCATTTACTGTGGCGACTAATGTAATGTTATGCAAGCTCTCCACTGTGAACATTACATACATACATAGAAGTGAACTAAAAACTGTGTCTGTCACAGGGAGAAGAAATTACTGTGCAACGAATTACACAGCCAACCTGTCAAAGTCAAAGAAACATTGTCTGGACACATTTAT
Organism: Chromis chromis; assembly: GCA_900302755.1. Lineage (NCBI taxonomy): Eukaryota > Metazoa > Chordata > Actinopteri > Pomacentridae > Chromis > Chromis chromis. The sequence goes on along the minus strand of OMNN01095840.1, from coordinate 16,194 downwards.
TTGAGTTATTGGTGGAAACCCAGCTCAGAATATGTCCACACTAAGGTGACTTATCTTTTTCTGTGTGTTAGGGGATTCTGTATACCAGCTATTTATCACCTGGCAACACAGTTGATCAAAAACCGGCTCCAGAGGCAATAACTCTTAGATGACTCACCGTTTTTGAGTGGACGGACTTGTTGTGTTGGTAGTCAGTTGTGTAGATAACTTTATGTCACTTTTAACCCTTTCTGTGGTCAAATTGTAATATCACAAAATACAGATGTCATCCTAAAACTTATTCCTTAAACTTCATATGCATTTTGTTAGACGACTTTGCAACCATAAAACAGAGGTAAGAAGGCCTAATTAGCTGGTAGCATTTATGAGTCATGGTTAAATTGTAATTTTGTGCATTTCACTTTGACAACAGAAAAATGAAACATATTTAAGTAAGGAAACAAAATCATGAATTCATCTGTTTTAAAATGCAGTGCAGGTGCAGACTGACAGACTCACGCTTGACCAGATGTTTTCTGTAACATGCAATTTTTCTGTTTGTAGATCAGAATAGGACAAAAAAAAGGAGAAAGGTGGCAATTATCTTTTTACTCAGGCATTTTACACATGATCGTAGATTTTTATGGGTTTATTAAGTTTTGAAATACTGTTTACTAAAAAAAAAAAAGCACAAATGGTGCAACAGCCCCATTTCACAAACGGTTGTCTCTCACAAATTGCACATGAATTAGCAAGTCTTGCATTTCTCTCGTATACTCATGTAAGGGTTGTGCAAGTGTGGTCCTGGCAAATTTGCAACAAATTTGGAGACGTGGACTCCTGAAGATGTTAGTCTGGGTGCATGTCGTTTCCACAAAAAATATAAATGACATTTTCAAATTAAACCAGCTTATGCTCGGTAACGACTCTCTTTCTCTCTCTTTGTGTGTGTCGTTTCATAACTACGATCTTGGGCTGGAAAAACCATAAAGTTCCGTCACATTTACACCCTGGATAACTAGATCCAGATAATGCTCCTAATAAGAACTTAAAACATGTTTTCCAAAAAGTTGTTTTTGCATTTTAGCTGTGTACAGCTGAAAGATGTTTAAAACTGTTGCAACAGTGGATTGGCCACAATGAAGTAGCTCTGAAAAGTTATGTAAAAACAAATGAATAATACTGTATGTAGTGACTTGTTGGAAAAGAGGTGGAAACCCCCATTCTTTTAGCACCAAATCTGTTTTTAATCCCCATAGTCTGGGAAAAGGGAGCATCAGTTTTGTGTGCTGTGTGTGTGTGTGTGTGTGTGTGTGTGTGTGTGTGTGTGTGTGTGTGTGTGTGTGTGTGTGTGTGTGTGTCAGCAGGACCAGGACCAGGTGACCCAGTTTGACCTGACCCAGCCAGGTCTCATAAAAGCAGCATTGAGGCCTGGAGGCCCAGGGACACAGCACTGCTTTTGTTGCCCTACCCAAGGTGTATTCCCCCTGGAGCGAGCGTGAGGGGGCGGGGGTGTTACTCATTAGAGAGAAAGAAACCATTCCTTGGCTTGGGCACACATTATTTCATAGTTTATTAGTGGAAATAAAATTGTTTCTTTATTTTTATGTACGTTTTCAACAACCTCCCTGCCCACTTTTACTCCCTCCTCCCATGCTGTTTTACCACAGTCTGCTCTCTCTCTTATTAATCCAGTTTCCAGTATGGCTCTAATTAATAGGACTCTGTTCACTTCTTACACATGGTCTGCCAGATGCTCGAAACTCCCTCCTATGTTCTTCCTCTCTCTTTCTTTCTTTTCCTTTGTTTCTGACTTTTTCCATATTTTTTTGCAGCTTTCGACACTTTATTTTTTCTTCGTCCCAATCCTTTAGTACATCTGGCTTTCATACTAGTGATTTTGGTCTTTGTATTTGATTGGTTAAAGAGTCAACCCGCCGCATCTGTGGTAGGATCCTCCATCCTGTATTTCATTCTTCAAGGTCAATTGCCGCTTTCAGTGGTGCTTGAGGATGTGTGAACGTTGTGTGTTTTCCACTGATTACTTGCCCATGAACATGATTAAAGTCACAGAACATCTGTGTACGTTCACCGCCGCGGCCTGCATGTCTACTCTTGTATGTTTCTGCGCTCTGCTTTTAGAGAGGCATGTGTATGCATATGTTTTACAAAATGCGACCATTCCACACCGCGTATGTAATCCCTTTTTATAATCGCTACACACTTTGTCCAACCTGTGTTTGACATTCTTTAATCGTCAAACACAAAAGTTCTTTGTGAAAATAGTTGCTGGGACTCTCCCTCGTTGGCCCTCACAGAGAAGAAAAACCGCAGTGGAGCCAAGCAGTTACAGAAAATATGTCAATATGGGAAATATGACTTTAAAAACAACACTGACTGCGCTGACTTTGTGTGTGAATGTGTAATGTGTACTGTTTGTGCATGTGCGTCTGGGAAGAAAGGACGTAGAGGAATTTTACTCTAATAATAGTAGCACAGATTCTTGTAGATTAACTGAGTTTTATGTCCACCTCATTTATGTCAATGAGGCTATGAAACACCTCTGACTGTAATGCAATACAATTTAAACAGACTGCACTGACGACTACGATGGAAAGTTTTTAGCTTTATTGTGTTGACATTCTCGGAAATTTAATTGTATGCCAATTATGTATCTAGACCCCTTGACTTATTGTATTGCCATTTTATTCGTATCAATCTACATTCATAATGGCAAAATTAAAATATTAGTCATTTACAAAAGTACTCAGAACTACCTAATTCAGTACTTTGTAGAGGCCCCCTTGGCAGCACTTACAGCTTTTTGTCTTATTGGTCTTTACAATTTTTGCACACCTGGATTTGGGTAGTTTGGCCCATTCTTATTGGCAAATCTTATGACATGACATCAGTTTCGATGTAAAGCGTCAGTGTATTGCCATTCAGGATTTAGTCTGGAATTTGTCTGGACCACTCAAGGACATTCAGACTTATCCCAAAATGACTCCACAATTGTCTTGCCAGTGTACTTTGGGTCAGTGTTGTGCTAAAATGTCAACTGTTTCCTCCCTGCTGCTGAGAAACACCCTCATGATACTTCCACCACCATGCTCCATTATAGGAATAATATCAGACAGGTAATGAGCAGTGCCTGGTTTTCAGCAAACCTAAGCCGCCCCCTCAAACAGAAACTGTGCAATAATGCCACTGAGAAGAACCCTCATTATATCACCTTTGCTTTTTCACATTGACCCAATGAAAGCTGGCGTAATGCCACCCCCAGAGCGTGCTTTCAGATAGCGAAGGCGAAATAAAGACTCAACACCTCCGCCTCAAGCAGGTTATGAAAGTGTTCTACCCAAAGAGTTCTGTGTTGTCTCATCAGACCAATAAATGTTTGCCTGTGCTCTAAGACTCTTTTAATTGCTGTTTGGTAAATTCCGAATGGCATGTCATATGCCTCTGACTCAGCGTGGCTTTCCATGTTCATTAAGCTCTGTTGACACTACAGTACAGTTGTGCTAGTCTGCAGTCAGTCACATTGCCTCTCATGTCGAACACAGAAAAATGCAGGGCAATTTTTACCGGATCTAGCGGCTGCTTGTATTGGGCTGTAGCACCGTGTCAGTGAATATTCGTGAGGTGTGTCGAGCACAGTGGGCGGACATAGCACAGGATTTCTGGAAAATTTAGAACTTCCTGCTGTGTTTTGGCTCTGTCAATGGAAACCATGTACAAATCAAAGCTCCTCCAAAGTTCTGCAGTTACTACTTCAATTACAACCCTGTTGCTGATGAATTATAAAGGTGTGAATGATGGAGAATCCCCCCACTTTTTGGGGGCTGTACATGAACAGTGGATAGGTGAATGATTAAATTCGTACCCGTACGGATGCAGACACAAATGTGGAAGCCGTGAATTGAATTGACTCGGTAGAATCCTGGCACTGTCTTGACTTTTACTATTTCATCAGTTATTGATTCCAGTGTGCTCCTCTCTGAATGTTAGAAGTGGGTTCATACATGTGGTGGCCTGTTCTTTTACCTTAACAGGGCTCTTATTCTTGACTTACACGCTTTAAACAGCCCAGATCACAACATCACAGCCACTGATTCTGTTAATTTAGCTGATTTCTGGTCACTTTAAACTAAATAACAAATATTTTTTAGTCTAGTGTGAAGTCCAAGACATGACCGATGCCCCATTTCATGCTTTTCAAGACTCAGTCCCACCTCTTTCTTCGATCACAGCTGATGATTGTCTGATTAATCGCAACAAGTTCCAATTCATAAGGGAAAAGATTCACATCACCTTGATAAATTTTGCAACTAGTGAGACTAATCTGCAATCAGCACAAAAAAGTGATGATAACAAGACCCTTGCTGTGATCTATACCTCTTCAAAACCTTGTTACAAAGCTTCACAAAGGTCTACGCAGAGTTCCTTGGATTTCATGGCTTGGGTTTCATCCAGTGAATTATGAGACCATATATGAACAGGTGTATGCCTTAAACAATTTAAACTTAATAATACGAAACTATCTTGTGACTGAATTATGAATTTTAGTCCACTGCCTTGTTGCCGAAATTATAAACAAACACTTTTTTCTTTTTTTTTTAAAGCTCTGGAGAGTCTTTTTCTTATCTACAGCAGCATCTAATGTTTTGAAATGAAGCATGTCTTTACAGAGTGTGTATACTGTACCTGTATTTGTGTGTAAGTCTTCACAAATGCATAAATAAGAGGCAGTGACAGTGATTTGTGTTTACTGCTACATCTTCTGTTGTTACTCAGCATGTGTATCTACTGATTCGGAGGATTAGTTCAACGTAGGACATTTGTAACTTCATTATTCAGTCACTGTGCCTCTCACCCACCCCGGGTGTTTGATTCCCATGCTGAAGCAGGCCCAAAACAACAAGACATTCTTTGGCCGAGCTCTATTTACCACAGCTCCACCACAGACAGTTAAGCTCCGCCCACTCATGAAATCACTGAAGGGGATGGGAGTCATGGAGGAAGATGAAGGGAGGAGTGCCCTCATTTAACTTTTTGACAGAGTCCCGGAGCCCCAGTGTGACAGAAAAGGTGAGAAAAGTTGTGCTCATTGAAAACCCTTGGAGGAAAAGTGAGTTTGTGTTGGTACAGTGAGATGATGAATGTGTGCTGCTCTATAAGGGTTAATTGTACCCAAGTCATGGCTGGCGGTTGTCGGGCAGCCGATGGAGTCAGGCTGGCAGAGGGAACAGAGAGACCCTTTATAGTACAGTTCTGCTGATTGAAATCATATGGTGTTGCCTAAAAAAATTTGCCTTACTTGACACACAAAAAGCTGGAGAAAATTGTTGTACCCCCTTCTGCTTCTGCTCTTTCAACTCTTTCTTCAATACTTCTTTTTTTGTTCTTCATCCTCGTTGTTTCATGCTTTTGGAGTTCTCTCTTTAGATACGCATATTTCAGGTATTTGTGGTTGTAAAAGTTGCAGATTTTTGAACAAACTGAAGACTTTCAGTGACTTCTCGACGCATTACACTGACTTTCTTTGCAGTATTTAACCCTACCTCCTTCTCTTCCCTTCTTTTCACCAGAGTCTGAACCTCTTCGGGTCTTGGTCACGTGGATTCGGGTCTTGCCTTCCTTCATCAGTATCCCTCTTACACCTCTCTGCCGGACAGCAGAGAAGAAGCAGCTGAGAGGGGCTGAATGGCACCAGCCTATTTCAACCTCACCATCGGCCTCTGACCACGAAGAAGGAAGAGGAAACGACAAGAGCATCAGAGACAAGTCATCTGAACCACCAGCTGCACTTTTTGACAATGGCAACCAACAGAGAGCACCAAGTGCGTCACATGACGGGCTTCCCTCGCGCCATGTACCCGTTCACCTTTAATTCCATGCGAAGCCACTCCCCCTTCGACCTGCTGGCCAGTAGCCACCTTTTTGGCCGGTTTGGAGCAGATCTTCCCAAGGAGATGGCTGCATTGTGTGAGTAACCAAAACCGACATATTAATCCTTCACATCACATGCACATTACTCTAATGAAAATGTGTGTTTATAATATTATTTTCAATTTGTTGCACTTCATGGACCCGTCAAAGAAATTCTCTTTGCATTCTTTGCAAACTACAATGTCGCATTCAGCCTAAATCAGATTCCAGTACAAATGTATTTAAATCTTTGATATGATAATAAAAGTTCAAAGTACTGTGAGGTTCAGTTAGGAGACAAGACATCCCAATCATACGTCCTCCGCACATGACAAGATAGTGCGTCAGATGTACGTCCCCTGATCTGCCCTTTTTGATGAAAAACAGAGGAGACATATTTGGAAGAGTTTTCAGGGTCAGTTTGAGGTTATAATTAGGCTTTAAAACATCTACTGAGAAGAGAGGAGAAGAGAAGAGTTTTTTTTTCTTTTTTCCATGTGGTAAACCAGGCAGATGGCAGCAGTGGCAGCCTGGAAAAACCAGCACACATATCATGGTCCTCCTTTGTAATTTGCTGCTGTCCATGGAGACGGATCAAATCTTTACATTAGAACAAATGGAAACAGAAATTTAGTATGGGCAGATGAAAGACTTTCTCATTTTATGTTGCAGAATCAGTGTTAGATGGAGGCAGAGTTCCCTTTTTGAGTCACAGGGGGCACTATTGCACTTCACAGTGAGACAGACTGATGGATTTTAGTGACATTTCAAGAGTTTATACGACTGACAAAGTACTTTTGAAAATTAAGTTGATTTGAAGGGTGAAGAACACATCTCCTCTACTTTAAAATATTTTTTCTTGAAAAAGTCCTTTTCTTCTTACATGTTTTCATTTTGTCTTGGCTTCAGTGGTGTTTGTATTCAATACAGGACCACAAATACTGAATCTGTGTTCAGCTATTTGGTGGGATTTATTACTTATTCCTATAAAAGAGAGCATTATTATTTGAAAACAAATGCTGATTGAAACATAAACAGAAAAAAAGGCACTGAAATATGCTGAAATATCCAACAAAAAAACTGAAAAATGACAGAAAATACCTTCTCATAAAGATACGATAATTTTCTATAAATTATATACATTTACTTGCCCTAATGTTTGGCTTCCTACTTTACCAGTCTTTTTTAATTTACAATTTCTGTTTTTTAATGTTATTTTACATCAGACATCTAAATTCGCAGTCTGTTTTTGTAAATTTTTTATACATTTTCACGCACTTAAAAAATATGGGGAACAAAATACAGATTTTTTTCATCGTCATATGTTATATTTAACTAGGATAAACTGCAAATCATATTACAGTCAGTCTGCCTTATTTACTCTTCACTCTCCAAAGCAACACTGGAAACATTCGACATCAGTATTGATGAGAAAGAGCGATAACAACATTTTGTGTTTTTAAAGTTACGTTGTTATTATTTCCTCTTATTACCACATATTTCCTCTTCAGACAGGATGCTACCTCAGGTTAATGAAGCATTTTGCTGTCTGTATGTTGAAGTTCTGTCCCAAACTAGCTGGTATCCACAGCGTCTGTCTCCAACACTTTACACTGAGACATTTCGTGGAGTCTCACAGACCCTGTCAGACTGACATCAGGCTTAGAAATACCTGCTGAACACACCTGTCAATCACAGCGAGTGTGTGTGTAACTGTGTGCACGCAGATGATGTGTTCACTGAGCTGTTATCTGCTGATCTCCAGTCGTTTTCTGGAGTCTCTCTCTACAACAGGGATTTGAGCAGGCTAGTAGCACTCAGCATGTGATTACATCTTTAAAATGTCGCCTCTGGGACTTTTATAGATATACAGCCAGAGATAGAAAGATATGAGGGACAGCATTTAGTCATTCAGACAGAGGATGATAAGCGGCACTTGAAGCCAAAACTGACTGTCAGGTATGTACAGTTTATCTACATCTGTCACTTTTGTAAAGTTTATGGTATTTCAATTTTATTTGCTAGTTGACAGAAGAAAGAGAGACTACAAATGGTAGATTGTGAAAAAGCTCTGGTATCAAATGTAGGTTTACAGTTAGGTCGTAAAAGCAGGACCCGGCATGTGATTTCTTGGAAGACATGAGATTCAATAGTCAACAATGTAGCCCCAGTTAAACATTTATGTTCTTAATGTTGTCTTTTTTCTTTTTTGTCGTATTGGTTGAGGAAACGCATTATACTGTTCTGTAGGCTGTGGGTCAGCACCAGTGATTCAGCAGTTTGCTATTCCAGATGTAGAATTGTTGGCTTTAATACATTCATCCCAATGTGATTACAAAGCAAAAATATTCTTTGATGCAAAGCCAATCAAAAAGGAATGTAAAAATTAAATTACAAAATATTCTTTGATGCAAAATGTTGCACATGATTTCCTTCAAACCAGAATGAGCCTGACTAAATAGGGGAAAGATCTGAAGCTAGCTTTCTAACCGACTGTAATCACCAGTTTAGTGACATTTAGAAAGGTAGCTCTAGTTAATGGAAAGTTAGCTCGCCTGTTTGTTCATCACAAGTTCACACAGTTTATTCATAAGGCTTCTTTGTACCATCTGCTCCCATTTCCAACTGCATGCAAACTATTTAACCTTTGTAGAGCAGTTTATGCTGGGACAGAGGGTTAGATAAAAGTGAAACAGCACATCTAACATCACATTTTTGGTTTGCTGTGCTCTCAAATGTCAGCAAGACAGAAAACTGTCTTGTCATTGTTGACCTTCAACATTTCGAGGAAACTACTGCAAGAAAAACATTCTCTTCCTTTGTGATGCAAAGTTTATTTTGTAGGACCACAAAAAGAAACTGTACAAAAGGTTGTTTCAAATGTTGCTTATTTTGTGAGGACACGTGCACAGAGAGAGAGAGAGCATGAGAAGATTTAACTCTGGCACTGTGTCCTGCTTTATATTGTGTTACAAAAATGTAAATGAAGAGGTTATACGAAAGTTAAAATACAAAAGTTTAAACACTGTAGAGTTCAAAGTTTTATCATCTGACAAAGTGATAAAGTTAAAAAGTTACAGTGAAGAAGACCTGCACATTTAAAAGTACACATTTGTGTATCAGAGTACATTAGATTTGAACTTGATGTAAATAATTAGCCTCTGTTGAAGTGAATCAGTTTTGCTGTAAACATTTGGTACTGTGCTGGTGAAACTGGACCTTAATCCTCTGAACCTCAAACAGTTTCTAGGCATTTTTGCACCTCTGTTTTTGCTCTCTGTGGAAACAGTACAACCAAGACTAGAAGTAGAAAGAACTCAAAAATGTCTTCTGTGCAGTTTGGCACAGTTATATTACCATTAATCATTTTAAATGGATTCAACATGCCTAACATTTGCATACAGGTGTTGTCAGTACTGGCAAAAAACGTTGGCTCCACATGTAATATTTATTTTGTGACTTATTGTTATAATTTGTTTCCATATTTGTCTCCTATCTGATCTGTGTAAACACAGCCTGCAGTTCAACCTAGTTGAACTGAAAAGCCCCTGAATTTGTGTAATATGGTCACAGCTAGGACAATAATGTTGTGTGTCTGTGTTTTTAGAGACTTTGTTTAGAGTAAATGGTTTACTTTTGAAATGAGAAGAATGTAAAATCAAGTGATTTTGATCAAGGACCCCCATTTTAAGCTTGGATTTAAATTTTCCAACAGAATGGCACGTCACATATGATCAGTTCAAGGACAATCGGAAGGTTGAAAATGTGATGATTCTTTCTATTTTAACAGTCTCTTGCTCTGATAAATGGTGTAATTTTTATTGTGTGTGTGTGCAATTATTTAACGATAACATGCCTTTCAAACCTGCCAGTGAAAAGTGTGTCACTGATCTCCTTTGGTGGGAAATTTTAAGTCTGCAGGATGGATGTTAGGATGCACTTCTGGCTACCTATCTGCTATGCTGAGTGTGTGTTGTTTACAGCTGTAATCATATTGTTTTACCGGTGTAGCAAACAATGTTCACACAGTCTGCGTTTCTGGAGAAAGATTGCTGATATTTACCTTGTGCTAGATTGATCGTGCTTCTTGCTCCAACTGCCCACTTTCCCTCTGTAGTGTGCACAGGACATAGTGGAATTAGTCTGAACCACTTAGTTCGGTTCCTACTTACAGAGGCAGGGCTCTGTGCAAACACCAGATTTCCAGCAAACACAGAACAGATAACTAACATATAAATATAATGGGAGTCATTTAAAATCTTTCACGTCTTATTTTGTTCATCATTATCTCATCACTGCATAACACAGGAAAGGAGCTGATATACCTATCCGAAGATAGATCTTTACGATCAAGGAAATTACTTATCTCTCATTAGTGTAAAGTGAACCAAAGTATACAAAATTACAGTTTAAAAGGGATTTCCAAATTAATTCAAACCAGGTCCTCATCAGCAGGAGCGCATGACTGGACTTTGTGCCCTAATGAGATGAAACTGAAAACATCCCTGGACTTGAAATTAGGGGAAATCCACATCAAAAGCTCCCTGCTGTGTATTCACTCATACATTAAGTTCTCTCTTCTCTTCCTAATAGTGGAGGGAATTAGGCAAAACACCCATGTAACGCTCTTTGGCTGAGTCTCTTCTCTGCCCAAAGGCTTCCTGGAACTGGAGTAAACATGCGATACAATCTGTGGATTTTCACAAGAATAAGAAAATATTTCTCAATTGTTTTTGGAAGCAGTACATTTTGCCTATTTTCATGACCCCTGCATTAATATTCAGTGTAAATCTAAATCATTTACAGTCATGGAAATGTAGAAGTCCTGCTGCAGCGATATCACAGGCAAAAGAAGTGTATTTTTCCAGTGAACACAATGTCCTTTGGTAATTTCTCTACTAGTAACATCTTGTTCTTTGTAATGTTTTGATGTGTGTGTGTGTGTGTGTGTGTGTGTGTGTGTGTGTGTGTGTGTGTGTGTGTGTGTGCATGTGTGTGTGTGTGTGATATTAGTAACTTGAACCTAAAGGCACAGAGTGAGGCTTGTGTGTTTTTCTTTGTGTCTGTCATCACAGGCACTCTGTCGAAGCGCATACACATATAATCGTCCGTGTGTCTGAGCACACACAAGAAACACACACATTTCCACTGCCACTCCGTAGGCTGCACATTCCAACACCCATGAATATCACAAACAGCAGTCTTGCCTCGCATTTGTGACTATATTGGTGCGCTCGCTGATGACCGCGGAGAGACTTTGTGCAAATAACTGCGGCCGAGCAGGAGGAGCTGCCAGAGGAGAAACAGACAGACAGAGAGAGAGAGAGAGAGAGAGGCCATTGTTCACTCCTGTGTGTTTGTGTCAGACATGACGACAGGATGAATAGCCGAAGAACCTGATTGTGAATAGTTGTAATGCGACTCGCTCCTCTTACAAGTTGTGTGTGTGTGAAAGAAGGAGAAAGGCCGGCTGGGGAGTCCCGTGTTTTAAGTTTCAAAGTCAGGAGAGCTGCAATTTGCCCAACTAAAGGAGTGGGAGTGAAGCCTGTATTTCCTTAAGAGTGAAGGAAAATGAGACAACTTTCCCCCCCTTCTTGCATTTGTGTGCTTCTTTCCTCAAAGCAGCAACAGGGGGCAGGGTGCTGCGAGGCAGGGAGGGTAATTGTCTCAAGGTGTGGAGAGAGCTCAGCAGGCTGATATTGTGTAGCTCTGCTCCCTGTAGTGCGTCATTGTAGTGTGTGAGTGTGTGCTTATATGTGTGTGTGTGTTTGGCTATGTAAGTGAAAATCAGGTAAAAACGGGGGATAAGTGAGAAAGCGCTGCAAAAAAAAGTTTTTTTTTCAAATAAAACCAACTGCAGAAATTGTGTTTGCTGCCATCCTCCACATAATCATGAAAAAAATATTTAAAAAATGGATTCAGGGTGTTGGGAGATATATAAACAAAAGGCACGAGAAAAACAAAGAAAATAGAGAATTGTAACATACAAGAGGAATATGAAGCATACGAAGCCACAGGCAGGACAAGTTGGGAAGTCAGTGTGTGTGTGTGTGTGTGTGTGTGTGTGTGTGTGTGTGTGTGTGTGTGTGTGTGTGTGTGAAGGGGGGTGTTAGAGCCCCAGTGGGGGTTTCTTCCAGAGTTCATCCCTCTTGAACGAGGGAAGGAAAGGGAGGAGGAGAGGGAGGAGGGCGAGTTTGTCTCGTATACAAACTATCCAGACTTGGGGCCAATGTGGTTCGCCTGCAGCGGAGTCGCACTTCAGTGTGACTGAAGTTTCCAATAAGCTCCGGGAGGGAGGATAACTGAATCCATTTGAACTGAACTGAAAGAATTCAATTAGATAGCCGCACATGCCAAGACCAAATGGAAAGAGATAAAGAGGAGCTCGAGGAGACACATAAAACTTTGTGCAGCAGGACTGGATTTTCTGCTAAGGAAGACAGAACGATGCGTGGATTGAAACCAAATGCAAAAAATGTGAATTATTTATTAATTGACCTAATTAGGGTGAGCCAATAAGAGCTGATCGGGTTGCAGACGGCAGATAGATTTTTAGTAAACTCATTTGAATACATCTTTTTCTTCAAGTTCAGCTTCCTTTTTTAGTTTCTTGCCTTCTTTAAAGATCAATTTTTTACAAATATATTCATTTTAAATAAGTTTCTGATAATTACTTAGGATATTTTCTGGGGGTAAAAAAATAATTTAGCACTAATCAGAACCAAATGTTTACTTAGAATATTTGCAGTTTATTATTTAGTTGCCAGTCTTTTAATTTGTGCACAGCAGGTCATCTGGAGGAATTAGTCCACACACTATGATACAATTTATTATGAGGAATAATTGTAAAAGAATAATAAATAATTTATTTTTAATTCCTCTAGAAAAAAATGGTTGTGAAACTAAATCTAACCAACTAAAATCTTATAAATGACTTAAAACTTTGCCTTTATTATGAAATTATAAAAGATTATCAGAGGATGATCACAATCTCTACTTTGTTTGATTTAATGGCATTCTTTCTCTCTTCTCTTTGCATTTTTATACAAACTTTTAGAATAATAACACAAATAAGTAATCGTAAAGATACAATTAAAAACCAACTCTGAGAATATGCTTTTATTTTGGGATTTTGCAGTAACTGAGTGTGTGTGAGCAGGTGTGTTCCTGCACATGATCGCACCCAATTACAGTGAAAGCTGAGTAAATCAGCAAACGACACCTTCACTAAATTCCCTCTCATTAAGTTTCGTTCTGCTCCAAACAGACTCCATGAGGTGGGAGATGTAGTTTTTTCCCCCCCTTAAGGTGGCAAAGCTGTGAGAGAGACTATTTATTCCCTGCTGTGAAGCAAAAAAGAACAAGTTGAAGATGAGAATAGGGGAGGCGAGGAGTGTTTGTTTTCATTTCCCCAATATGAAACATGAAGAGGTGAGTTTGAAAACTTGAAGGAGAAAAGAGGGAGGGAGAGGAGTTCGGTGGGAGGCCAATCAGAAGGCAGGAACACACCTCCTCGGGCTGTGTGACCCTCCTCTTTCTACTTCTTCAACCCCACCCCCTTTTTTTCCAGGACTGGGGAGAGCGTGCAGATAGTTGGCTGTGACTGTGGTGGAGTGTGAGAGGCCCAGAGAGCCAGCGAGAGGGGAGCTGAGATCAGTTACAGGCAAAGCAGGCGAGTGGTGCAGAGAGGGTGGAAGCAGTTGGTGTGCTAGAGCAGAAATAAGGTGAGAAAAGAGAGTCAGGAAGAAGTGATCCGGTCCTTGTGGAGGAGTCAGTCTGGGAGAGACAGAAGAGGAGGCCAGGGGGCAGGCAGGCAGACAGACAGACAGACAGACAGACAGACAGACAGGGAACACCTGGACCGAGCAGGGCATTAAGTTACTTTAAGTCCCAGGGAGCTTTTTTTTCCTGAGATTTTCTGAGAACAATAGCAGAATATTTGAGAGGAACATGTTCGACTGCATGGAGGCTCTGGGTCTGGCCCCTCGGCCCCTCTTTGATGTGTCCAGACAAGGCTCCTGCATGCTGGGTAAGGCCACCCCTTACTTCTCCGGCTTGGACCCATTCGCCTGGGCTGGGACCAGCAGCGTCCAGTGTGAGTACTTAACACATATACTGTCCATCCAGCTGTGTTAGTGTGTGTGTGTGTGTTCTTATCAGAGCCCCGGTTGTGTTATCATGCAGCAGGAAGAGTCGGATTCCTTTCGATCATATGTGCCCATTTCTCGCCCTGCAGTTTGTTTGTTTATGTGCTCAGTGTGCTTTTGTGACTGTGAGCGAGCGAGTCGGGGAGTGTATTTATACATCACGCCGTTTGTTTTCCTTTATGAATGACTTCACATGATTGACAGCTCTCCCAAACAATGCAGGGACGTAACCTGGTGATGTGTCCAGAAAACAACAAGCGCCAAACAGAAACAGCACTGACAGATTGGAGGCAAACGGGGCCTTGAAATCACATTGGTTGGGATCCGGACACAAAAAAAGCCACAGTTAGTTAGAAAACTGGCCGAACTGATATTAAAGGAGGGAATCATGTCACCATATGAGTGATCTTTTACTTTACATAGATATGTGTTTGCACTGATGCCAAGAACTTATATAAAAACATGAGAAGACATTAATAAAAGATGAACGAAGGATGAATGATTTGACATATAAGCACCCCCTGTTTCCCAACTCTTCAGAAGACCTGAGTAAGAAGGGCACAGATTTCATCAGGTATTCAGATATAATAAAATAAATCTAATCATCCACACAGGAACAGTTACTCAGACAAACACTGCAGCGATAAATGAGGAAAAAGTCACTCTATCTTGTAAAATAATAAGCAGACCATTTGTTATTGTCATGGAGTTCTGTTTTCACACTCTTTGATTACACTTGGCTCACTGACTTGGAAAATCAAACATTGACTCTATCTGTCTATAGAGAGGGTGTTCACGTGTGTCGGATAAAAATACGTCTTCTCCTACTTTCCTCCAGTGATCTGGGACGTCCCCGCTGAGCACCTTAAGTCTATTTGTCTTCGGTAATTATTTAGATACCAGTGCATCATGGCCTGTCAGGACCACAGTGCTCACTAATGATGATAGATGAGCAGTCAGGATGACAAACACCACAGCAGGGCCTGTTTCAACTCGCTGTGGAGCTTTGCCAGATGCCAGCCTGAAAGACAAATGTCCACAAATGTTCATTAATCATGTTTTCTTTATATGAAATTTTTAGCTGTGCAGGTTGCAGGTCTTAGTGTCAGCCAAGAAACTGTACGTGCACATATTTTATTCATGCATAGTATGAAAGAACTAAAAAAAAACCAAATAACCTGTTAACATTAATGGACAGCAACATGCAAGAGGTGTTAGTCGTAGGTGGGTAACATCTTTCATACTGCACCTTTATTTCTTTTTCATCAGCATTGTTCAACATGAGGCTGCTCAGTTTCAAACCCCTCTGCTAAGATCTAAACCTTAAATGATTTGCTGATTAATTATGAAAATTATCAGATTAATCGATAACATTCAAAAACCTCCAAGTCTTTGCAGTTTGCAGCTTCTCCAAGGTGAAGAATTTGCTGCTTTCTTCAGTTTTAAATCACTGTGAAATGAATGTTTTGGAGAAGATGTTCAAAGACATCACCCTGGGCTGTTTTCACATTTACATTTTCTGTCCATTTATATTCTTTCTTTTTTTTGATTTACTGTAATACATAATTGCTAGTTGCAGGCTTACTTCTTACCTTCTTACCTCTCTGCATCATTTCTATGCACTGATTGTTTATTATTTAACACACTGTGTGTTTTACTAGTATTTTTTAAAGACTGAGCTTAAATCAGGTAACATATTTTACATTCTATGTTATTTCAGTTGAAAAATACACATTATGTTTGAGCACTGGAGTCTGATGATGGAAATTAAAGTACAAAAGCACTTCCTGTTTGACAATGAAAAATTAGATAATGGCCCATGTCACTATTACATGACTAAGTGTGACCCTGACAGGACTCTTTTCTTTATTTCTTGTATGTAATCTTGTATTTATTTCATGTAATCTGATTACCTGCTGCATACTTTTATCTCCAGGCCTAATCAGAAAGTGAACAACTGATGAATTTGCTCTCTGAGAACATTTTGTGTTGGACATTGTGGCTCTAAATTCCTGAGAGCATTTTGGCCTGACACACACACTGTCTCTCCAGTGTGTGTGTGTGTGTGTGTGTGTGTGTGTGTGTGTGTGTGTGTGTGTGTGTGTCTGTGTGTGTGGGTTGGTACAGATTCATTAGTAAT
>OMNN01095837.1:0-25529 GCA_900302755.1 Chromis chromis | reverse complement strand
CAATTTTTATTTAATTTTCAGCATATTTGTGTTATTGTTTACATAATTATTATAAGAATATAGGTGATATTATTAAATATGTTTTAATAATAACGCAATTATGTTAATTGTGCTAAAATATAATAAGAAATGTGTTCTGATCATTACGTCCTTAATACCACAACAGCAGCATACTATTGTATTTTTAAAATTATTATTAAATTAAATCAAATTAACATTTTTACACCAGCACCCCTACCCAAACATAAATAAAAATTTATTCTGGTTTTTGACACGTGGAGCCTTGGTTTTAGTGCTTCTCTGACTCACTACCTCTGTTGTCTGTCAGCTGTTCTCTGCCTGAGGCTTCATTCAGTTCGGTGTGAAAACAGCAGCACATGCTGTGACTCCGCCCTCCTCCCGGATTTAACCAATAAGCTTCCAGAACGTCACCCGGAAGTCCGGCCCACACACATGAAGCAGCAAACATGGCAGCTCCCACCGACATCAGTCTGCAAATTTCAGCGTCTATCGCTGATATTTTGAATGAAAACCACCAACCTCAACACCTGCAGGCTCTAAAAACGTTTACAGCTGAGTTGCGGGACAAAGAATTCAGGTACGTCAGAGTAATTCGCTGCTTTTTCAAGTGGAAATCGAGAGTGTTAGCTTACAGGCTAAGCTAGCGTTAACTTGAAGTCCACTACGTACTGCCAAATATAACGGTCTGCTGTCTGCTGTAATTAAGACCTATTTATTGCCATTATGATATTGATAAACTGGAGGTTTGGGAGTTTAATCAGCCACTTAATGTAACTTAAAAATGTGTGTTGTTTCAGGTCAGTTAGCATTGTTGGCTAATCAAAACTGATTTCTGAAGAGTCATCGACAGCTTCATGTCAGGGGCGTTGTTAGGATCTGGACACATTACAGGCCCAGAAAAGATTAGATTTAGACCTCTTGATTGCACATACATTTTCAGAATATTATTGTTATTATTTCAGAATAATATAAACATAATATAAGATGTCTGACATGAAATGTGCTTTTCATAAAAGTAAGGTCATCCCACTTTCTTCTTTCTTTGCTTTTCCCATTTTCTACATGAATGTCACAGTGATTCAAGGACATCTACGTCAATGGTTTTCAAACTATGTTCCAAAATACGTGTTTTCATGAATTTTGTTTAATAGTAATCTGGGTGACAGACCCTTCAAAGTCCTGGGGAAGAGTAGGGCTGCCACTAACAACTATTTAGTTCGATTATTTATCGACTATTTTACAGATTATAAGATTATTCTAAATTAAAAATCATCTCAAATGACCACTTCAGTCATTTTATCCTGACAAGGTTATGTTAGCAGCTTGGAGGTGACGGCAAGTACATGTTGTCTGACAAGAGAAAGAGGAAACTACAACCAACAACCACAACTTTTGAAGCCTTTGGTCATTAGAAACCTTCACACTGAACTGAGTCAGATTTTTGCTGCAGCTGCCATTTCCTGAAAATCAAAATGTTTCCTCAACTGGACAAATTTTCAACACCAGAAACCAGACTCTCCCGCTGCAATATCACTGACTTCAGGCAAAAGCCCTGCAGTATCAGAACCCACTAATATCATCGTCCCAATCAGTTTCTTCATTTCCACTAAGCAGTTAGCAGTGTTGTTTGCTCCACCTGTTAAATAATTGATGTCTTCCTTTTCTTTGCTGATCAATATTCTGCCCTCAGAGATGCTGTGGAGGAGGACATGTTCTCCAGCCTCCTGAAGGTCCTGACCAGGCTGTGTGAAGAGCTGCAGGCTGCCAACAGTGACGGTGAAGACCTGCAGTCGTTTACGTTGCAGCTGCAGCTGACTGCCGAGTGCTTCAGGGCCCAGAGGAACTCGTGCGTTCAGAGTACACGCAACCAAACTCTGCTCAGGTAACTCCACTTACAATGCAGTATTAGGTAGATATTTCAAAAATATTAAATAAAACAAAAGAAATGCTGAAGTTATTACATATATTACATGCATATATACTTTATTTGGCTTATAGATTGCTTTATTTGAAAAGTCTTACTACTGTTTCCCCCTTTTCCCTGCTAAAGAGTATCTAGTCATGTCTAAGAATCTATGATATATAGGTAGAAGAATTATAGAAATGCTTTACTATTAAATCAACGTCTTTGATACAGTCTTAACGAAAAATAATATTGTGTGTTGCACAATAGTCTGATTTATTCCAGTGCCATTCTTTTAGCATGCATCATGGTAAAGTGTTTTATATGATTGGGCCTATCTTTGGTACCATTTAATAAAGAAAAAAGCAAAGAAGCAGTTAAACTTACAATGATTATTTTTCATCCAGGGATCTTGGTTTTATTGATGTGTCCCTTAAACTCCTGAGATTACTTCGACCCTTAAATGTGGAGAGCACGGATGCCACATTTGAACGTAAGTCTAAATTAGGAGGCTGATGTCTATTAAAAGGATTAAACTCTTTATTAAAGTTTCTTTGATTTGATCTGTTCCCTTTTAATTGTCTTCAGCTCTTCGCTGTGGGATCCAGTTCCTTGGTAACTTAGCAGTCGGAAACCAAATGTGTAAAGACGACATTTGGCAGCTAAGCTTCCCAGATCTTCTTCTGTAAGTTTTGAGTGTCTCACTGTAACACAATAATCAACACTGTTACAGAAAGTTATCATTTGTCAAACTGCCCCAGATTTTATCACATCATCTCCATATTTCTGACTCATCCACACTAAAAACTCAGTTTATTTGATGCCAAATTAATCCTTTTGCTTTTTAAACCAACACAAATTCTGCATCAGTAATTTTATTGTAGCACAGACCTATGCAGCTGAGTATCTTTTCTTACACTATTCAATCCAAACATGTGCGAACAGGCAGCTGCTCAGCATTGAGGATGAGAAGACGCTGAACTACACCTCTATGGTGCTCCACACGTGTCTGGATGAAGCCAAGGTGGAGGATTTGTCGAATCCGCAGAACATCCAGCTGGCACTCAGGGTGATGGAGCTCTGCAGGACGCAGCCAGACCTGGACTGGACGTAAGTGTGTGTTTGGGATGCAAGAGTTTTATAGCTGTGTGTAATATTTCAAGTAGCAGTTGTTTTTTACTTACTTTTCATTTGGTATTTGTTCATTTCCAGGGTGATCATCGCAACCCAGCATTTCCTCAGGTCTTCAGCTCTCGTGGAGAGCATGTACTCTGGGATGTCTCACCATGAAAAGTATTTCACTTTTTCTAAATGCTGTACAGATCTATAAAAACAAATAATCCATGCAAAGAAATGATAAAAATAGACCTCCATTTCTGGAATTCTATATCTAATATCTGTTTTCCAGAGTTACTCTACTAGAGCTGCTCTTTGCTCAGCTCAGAGAAGAAGACTCGGAGGAGTGTGGCGTTCCTCCCAGCGTGGCTCGTTTCCTGGCCAGTTCCTTCCAGCAGGGTTGTGGAGCTGTTCTTACACTCGCTACTGGCTCGGCTTCCAGTGATGAGGTACAGACAGTACTGTAATAAACCTAACTCAGAAACACAAAATGTTCAGCAGGCCTTCAATACTGGTGTTGTTAGTATGTTATTCCTTTCATCTGTGTATCATTTTCAAAGCTTTTTCTCAGTTGTTGGGTTCCACTTTAGTACCTAGATAGTTGACTGAATCCAGCACTAAGTTTTAACCCTTAATATCTTCTAACTAGTCATTCTTTCTTTATCTGACTGACACCTGTTGGTTGCATTTCCCTGAAGGTCCTGCAGGAGGCGCTGACAGTGATCAGTCTGCTGGACGTTCTGTGTGAGATGACCTCAGACAACAAGGAGTTCATGTTCCTGCAGGACCATCCCGACCTTCTCATGACCACTGTTGGTAAATGGAAAAACACACTCACACAAACACTCTGGGTCCAAAGATTCACATCCCTGTCAGACAGGTAGCAAGTTAGGATTCCTGCGCACAACATTTCTCAATGTTGGCAGACAATAAAATACACTGTAGAGTTCAAATATAAATGAGACTGAAGTAAATTGTTTGTTTAGTCCTGAACCGTCTGGACCTCACAACACAGTTTGACAGGCATGTTATCTTTTAAAACTTGGCAAAATAACACCATTTATCAGAGCCAAAAACTATATTTATACAGAGAGAATCATTGGATTTGCAATGGTCCTTGAACCACTCATCTGTGTTGTGCTGTTCTATCGTAACCAAATCTAAGCTTAAAATCTGGATATTTCTAAAAATCTCTTTATTCAACATGTCTCATTTAAAAATTCACCAAAAATATAACCTTTGCCCTAACTAGATTCTTTAAAAGAACAATAATTCTATGATACTCAGTGCAACAGGGAAGCCATGAGGGATTCAGCTGCATCCAACAGTCCCATGACAAAAATTCAGGGACTTTTCTGCTGAACTGCAGGATTTGTGTACACAGAGCAGATAGGAAACAAGTATGGAAACTCGGTACAGTAAAACATCCATAGCATGTAGAGTTATCATGTTTTATTCAGTACTGGAAACACCTGTGGGCACTTGGACAAATGTTGTACATGTTGATGTCATAAACCCTAACCCTAATCACAGAAATTCAGCTTTGCTTTTTTTATGATGTAAGATGATTTTATGATTTAATGGTGTCCTACTGCGTTGAGGATGTTTTTTTAGTTCTCTCTGCTTCTAGTCATGGTTGTGCTGTTTCCATAGAGGTGCAGGACTTTATATTACAGTGAAAAATGAGCCCACAGTGAGTAAAAATGTGGTTGGAGCAAAAAATACCCACAAACAGCTTGGGCTTGAGAGGATTGAACAAGTAAAGTGAATAAATTCAACCCAAATTCAGCCAACATCTGAACAGTTCTTAAACTTGGGGTAAATAAAATATGTCTTTTTCACTTTCCTCTTCTTCTATTTTCCCTTAAACACCTTTTACGTTTTCTTCACAGAGCTCCTGGAGCAGGTTCATGCCATCGGAAAGGCCAGTAAGAACATCTTCAGCGCTGCTCAGAACTTCTCCTCCTTCGGTCCAGACGGAGACTCTTCTTCACATTCTCCTGTCATCAGCTTCAAGGCTCATCTCATCAGGCTCATAGGAAACCTCTGCCACGACAACACCAACAACCAGAACAAGGTTTGGATTATGCTACATTGGATTAGATTGATAAGTTAATGAAAGAAGAGGTGAAATTCTGAAATCTAACTACGCCAAAACTAAACCTTTGAAGTTTGTAGATCAGGGGTGCCCAATCCTGGTCCTCGAGGGCCATTATCCTGCATGTTTTAGATGTTTCCCTCTTCCAACACACCTGATTCAAATGATCAGGATCGTTATCAGGCTTCTGCAGAGCTTGATGATGAGCTGATCATTTGAATCAGGTGTGTTGGAAGAGGGAGACATCTAAAACATGCAGGATAGTGGCCCTCGAGGACCATGATTGGGCACCCCTGGTTTAGACCGTCGTGAGACAGGTTAGTTACTGTTACCAAAAGAGGTGCAGGACTTTATAATGCAGTGAAAAATGAGCCCACAGTGAGCAAAAAAAAAACACCCAGAACTAGCTTGGAGTTTAGAAATTTAAGTTATACATTTTGTGTTTGGAAATTTTCTTCACTAATTGTCTCTCACACTTTCCTCTTGTAGGTTTCAACAACCAGTCCAATTACAACTCACAAGTAGGCGGAGGAGGCAGCAACCAGGGCTTTGGCAACAACCACTCTCAGTACCACAACCCAGTGGGCTATGGCAGAGGAGACAACAGCATGAACTACCAGTACAGATAGACTGAATCGCTCCGTCTGTGGATTGTCGGCACCAAGCACCCTGCATCAGTGTCTCAAGCCTTCTCCAAAGAAAGTGATTGACGGCTTGCCTGTGCTCTCTGCCTTTTCCATGTTTGCTTCTTATGTGCTTTTGGGTTTATATGTAGCACATGTGGGCACAACTGAGATGTCTGGACTTTTTAAGTGTCAGAGCTGAGCTGTGGCTGAATTTAGTGGTCTGTTTCAGTGGTCTGGTCAGTGCTTAGTCCTGTGTTTTTAGGTTCTTTTTATTTTTTTAATCTATGCTACCAGTCCTCATTCTCATCACTAAATATGAAGGCTGATGCTACAATTACTTGCTAGCTCTGACTTGGTTTCCTTTCTTACTAAAGAGTTGTGTGGCAACAGCATTTTTTCCACGTGAAACTAGTTAAATCTTGTAGTTTTAAACTACAAAGGTTGTTGTATTTTTTGTAACGATTCAATGGACCCGAATAGCTTGTTCCTTTCTTCAATGCTTGTAATTTTGGCTTATTTTGTAATTTACCTAATGTGATGTAGTTATTTTAATAAATGGTTTTGGAGATTAACTGGAAGATACTCGTACATTCTGGTGCTGAATCCACATTTCTGCTCATTGTAGCTTTTGGACGGGGTGGGATTTGTTATTGTATTATTTTTATTTTAAATAGAAGTCTTAGAGTTTTGCTATAAAGTACTTGTAGTAATACCAAGCAAGAAATTTAGCTTCTATAAATTAATAACCTGGTTGTCAATTGCCTGTTGATTATGCTGAATGGGGGATAGTTGGGCTGTTAAAATGCATATGTAGGGAACAATGGAGAGTTCCACACAAAAGTTCTGCCAGAAAAATTATAGTTACTGGATGTACCTTAAGCAAATTTAATAATACTGTAAGACGTACCGCATTCCAATTTCAGACATTGGTTTCTCTGACTGATCCTCCCCTCTCCTTTGGACCAGATTCACACATTTGTAAGTTTTGTAAACCTGCACACATCCATGCTCCTCCTAATGGTTCCATCTTCTGAATTTTACAGACACATTAATAGACCTACTAAAGTCCTGTTTGCTGCCCACAGCTGCTGTTTCAGATTCTTTCCACTGACTTCATTAGACACCTGCAGCTTCACACAGCAGCAGAAACCATCGATGCTTCTTTAAACTATGAGCGATGTGCGCATTTACGCACGTGACACAGCATTGCCATCTCGATTAACTCTCGTTCTGACGGTAAATACTGTTCCATGTTCTTCTGCACACCCGACTGTTCAGCTGTTTCACACAGATTCCAGGTTTATACGGTTTAATTATTTGTGTTAAAGTTTCTCTGGATGAATCCTGAGCTCCATCACAGCTTTCAGAGCAGTTCAGATAATCCGTCATTATGCACAAAATGACATAATAATTTAACCTTTATTAATCCCCTTGGGGAAATTCATTTTCTGCATTTTACCCATCCTACTATACATAGCAGGAGCAGTGGGCTGCCGCGGTGCAGCGCCCGGGGAGCAGTCAGGGGTTAAGGGCCTTGCTCAAGGGCCCAACAGTGGCCGCAGTGGGGTTCGATCCCCTGACATTCTGATCAGTAGTCAGAGGGTTTAAGTGATTCATTCATTCATTTCAGACATTTCAGTGTTTTAAATGTCTTCTGAGAATGGAGTCATGGAGGTGAACTTAAGAAGCTCTGAAGATTATCGTTTGTATAAATGCATGTGCAGAATGTGCAGGATGTGCAGGTGTTACAAACCAAGGTAATGTAATCTTCCTTGTTATTGAACATTTTTATCCTAAAATACATGATTTCTCTTTCAAATATCGGCAAATATCTGTAAAATAACAATATTTTTGCTGATTTAAATACAGTAAAAAAAAAAAAAAGTGTAACCTTATGGACACATCTTATAAAAGAAGGAATTACTTTTTGTAAAAACTGATTTTTAAATTTGGACATTATGCAGAGTTTTGGCCTCTTTTTCTTTTTTTTCTTTTTTTTTGGTAGTTTTTTCTTTTCCAGTCACTGTGTAAGGTAATACTTTTTTTTTTTTTTTTTTTTACTAGTTTTTATCTATAAATTAACAAAACAAGGAAAAATCAGTAAAATTACAGTAAATTATTCCAAAAAATACTGTAAAAGAACTGTTTAAAAACCTTCATTTCTTACATTGTACTCTGATCTTTAATACCACAGTGTAGAAATACTCTTTTACACTTAAAAGTCATACATGTACATTTTTACCACTGTGAAAACAACAGTTTAAAAAAATATTCCAGCAGCTAGGACGCAAAATAATTGTTGGAAAATAAAGGCAAATAGACATCTTATAAAAATACAGTCATTTTCCATCATTAAAATACAGTTTACGTGGAATCATATGTGCTTTTACTTGTTGGTGAAAAATATTTACATATGTTCTTACAGTTAAATGTTCCTAATATTTGGTCCTATACATTTACATACAGGAGAAGAGCAGAATATTGTGTGGAAATGCAGTATAGTGTGCATAACAATTACATTTTCATCTTATTGTGATGTATTAAACAGCTTCATGTCAATTAGATTCATTTTAACATAAATATTTTAATATAATTTAATCAACTGTGGCTAATAATCTATAGTTTAGTGATGATATTTGCAAGGTGCTGCTTCAATTTTACAGCTTTTTAAAAAAAATTGCAAACAAAAGCTAAAAATCTATATATAATTTATTTATTGATTAACATATTTGGTAACAACTGTTTTAAAGGAGGAAAACACATCTGAATAAAATCAACGCTGTGTTTAAGTACAGTACTACAGTATTTACGGTAAGCCCGTTTCGTCTCTACTCGGGCATTTTCGGCCTCCTGAATACTGACGTCACATTCGGCCTCTTTCGGGCCTGCAGGGATCCAGCATGGCGGACACCGGTGTGGTGGAGACGCTACTACAGCGGGTTGAGAAGGTGGACGATGGCTTGGACAGCCTGAATGTGGCGGCCAGCCTCGGGGTGGACCACCAGGTCATCGTCGGAGCCGTGAAGAGTCTGCAGGCTCTCGGCGACGTGAGTTTCCTGGACTGAGAGGCGGCGGAAGGCCGAGTGTCACCGTCAATAGTAGAGTGACTGATGCAATCAGGAGGGCAGGTTTAAATAGAAGAGGAGCAGCTAGAGCTCTGTGGGAGCAGTAGGAGTAGTAGCAGTAGTAGTAGTACTAGTAGTAGTAGTGGTAGTAGTAGTAGTAGTAGTACTAATAGTAGTATTAGTAGTAGTAGCAGTAGTAATACTAGTAGTAATAGTCAGGCAGCAGGGATGAATGTTGGTGAAGAGTGTCTTACTGGTCACAGTGACCCACAGGTGAGCTGACAGCCGTGTTTGTTCCCTCTTGTCCAGATAATCTCGGCCGAGCTGCGCTCCTCCAAACACTGGGAGCTGACCGGGGAGGGCAACGAGATAGCCGAGCAGGGCAGCCATGAAGCCCGGGTGTTCAGCTCCGTCCCGCTGGAGGGTCTGGCCCAGAGCGAACTCATGGTGAGTGGGACCGGTGGACAGCTCAGGTCCATCACAGTGGGAGTGACACAGCCAGTCTCGACCATGTTAGCCAAAATGACCAAAATCCATCCTCCTTGTTAACCTGCCATCCCACCATCCATCCTCTAGTAGCAGATGAAGAGCAGGAGAACTGGGGTAGTTAAGCTGAACATTTTAGTGTCATCTACCTGGGACACTGGTTCTTTATTCAGGGTTGCCAACTCTTTTTCAGCGAGACACCTGTTTTCAGGCTCTGTTTCACGCTGTTATGCTTCCCAAACTAATCTCACACCAAACAGGAAGATGCCTCAAAGCGCCTCTTTTATGAAATAATAGGTTAAATAGAGTTTCTCTGTATACAAGACAAAGTCTGCATGCCATATTTCAGCACCAATATTCATCTATAAACATCATTGAAAGCGCATAAAACATAGTTTGCGTTCCTTTAGACCTCGCCCACATCACAAAACTCCTTTCACGTTTGTCAAGTTTTGCCTCGCTCAGTTTGCAATGCATTTTGACATCTAATACACACTGAAATGACTGTGAAAATAGAAGAGTACTGCTATGAAGACAGAGTCTGTTACAGGTTCTATTAATGAAACTCAACAATAATAAATGTAATCTGGGTTTTGACATTAACAGGAGCTGAAGTTCAGTTTGTTGCTTCCAGCTGTTTGTTGAAGTCTTTCCTCTGAGTTTATTACATACATGCTGCATCTGACAACAGCAAGATTCATTGTTTAAGTGTCTCCAAAGCGAGAGAGAAAGAACACCATCACAAACTTCCTACTAGTAGCAGTAAAATCCCCGACATGATGACAGGATCAATCAGGATATATTTGTGTACTTTCCTGCTGTCACACACACAGAGTCACAGTTTATAAACTACAGTTACAGTTGTAAGCCTACATGTCGGCTGTTGAGTCCAGAGCTCCATCATAACATTTTACTGTTTGTAAAAGTCTGAGCCATGAAATAAAGTCTATTGAAGTGTGTATGGATGTGTTCCATGAGTTTATAAAGGACACCACTTCTCTAATAATCAAACAAACCATCAAAATACAATAACAGTACCCCTTTATCAATTATAAAGACGTTTTATTGTAGCCTACCATAAGTGACTGCAGTTAGATTAAGTTGTCATTGAGCTATGGTGTGTATTGAAAAATAAGTATCATTAAAATGCATAATGTTCATATTAACTTAAAGAGTAGGCTTACACTAAATGTGTATTTAGCCTAACAGCAGTTTTAATAAATCAAGATTATCACCGCAATTATAATATCAAGAATTTGAGGAGGCCCAGAATATTCGAATATCTGAATATTCGTTCGTTGTGGTGGTATTCGAATAGTAATTTTGACATTCGAATAGTCGTGCCTGGCGCACCGCTACGGCTCGAGCCGAATAGTCGTCAATAATTGGACTCGAATAGTCAAAGGACGGCAATTACTATTCGGAACAGCCCTAGTTGGTTGGTGGTGTGGTGGCCTCCTTTTTAAATATAGTAGTCATCCTTTTGATTCTGCTGAATAATGGGTCTTTAGGGTTTATGCGACTGAAAAAAAATGGGAATGTGTTGTTTACACACTTCTAAATCCTGCACTTTTTAAAAACTTTATCGCATCAGGAAATTATTTATGTTCACGTTTTTTCTGATTAGTCTGATATTTGTTCACTTTCCTGGCAGAAAGACTCAAATAGTCATGTTGAAATGTATTTATTCATTCCAGTCCATATCATTGAAACCTTCCTTATTTTTTTTTACAAAACACATTGTTTTACAAAATGCTAAAGAAATAACAACAAAACACAGAGGAGGAATGGATCTGTGGGTTTTGACATATGATGGAGGTGACTTGCTGCACAGTTAAGCCACATTTCCCATTAAATTCATGGGTAAGAATTAAAAAGCTCATTTCTGCACATTTACACATTATTTTGCGTTAATGTTCTCTATTTCCTACAAGCTTGAAAGCAGGCTAACTAGAACCAAATACAAAGGGATGTAGGAACTATACAGCATGATTAGATTTAATATACAAGTATATTTAATATATTTGGTCGCCTTCATTTTATTAGATTGTTTAGTGTTGTTATTGAACCTCTGAATTTGTCCCTTTGCAGAAACTGTCCTTCGGGAAGATCGGCTTCAGCAAGGCCATGTCCAACAAGTGGATTCGAGTGGACAAGACCCACGAGGGCGGCCCCAGGATATTCAGGGCTGTATGTGTTCCTTTATCCTGCCATCGTGGCCTTTTTCCATTGACATCCCCTTTCTCTGTAAGGCGTGTAAATATGTGTCATTTTGTTTTAACCCCCAGGTGGAGAACATAGAGGACCAAGTGAGAGAGAAGCTGCTTCTGGTGCAGAAAGGCAACTTCACTCAGCTGGAGGAGAAAGAGAAGAACGAGCTGAAGAAGAGGAAACTGCTCTCTGAAGTGTAAGTCACCAGACATTTGTACTTAAGTGATGAATGTGTAGCTTTTTATACCAGTAGGTGGCAGTAGAAGGTTTGTTGTGGTGTGGTGACTTCCTTCTACAAGTAGGCAACAATTCCCAACACAAGTTTGGGTAATGTTCAAGTTGTGTTTTTAAGCAGGGGTAGCGGATAAACGGTGCACAGAGTAGGTCCATGGGATCTGCAGGTACTGAAAAGTCTTTATAAAAGGCCTTAGAATGTTTTATAAGGACGACTGTAAAATAGATAGACAGTCAAATCTGTACCGCGTCACTCTTACAGTATAACCTTGTCACGATTCAAACGGTGGCAGAGTAATGTCTAAGAATGTATTTATTTGTTTTATTCCGGGAAAGTGCACAATTAAAAATAATTGCACGAGAATTAACCAGCAGCTAATTTGCATCTGTTGTCCCTGGGCAAAGGACAAAAACAGCCGCAGAACAACAATTAAACTACATAAAACAAGACGATACACAAAAGTTCATCCATGTGAGATAATAAATACAACGTGTATGATAAATACAAGGCATTTAGTGGTGGTGACACAGTTTTGCTGACTTTATCCAAAGCTTGAGGCTGGTTTCAAACACTGCAGAGCTTTATGAATCTCTAATGTTTGTGGGTATAGAGTTCCACGTCCCCACTGCTTTAACTGAGACAGCAGATTGGCCAGAGGCTGTCTCTCTGAACTGCTGTCAGCTCTAGTAGAAGCTCTGGTCCTGCCAACGCTGCCATTGCTGGGATATATCTTCTAAGAGGAGAGGGTGGGAGGTTCTGAGTAATTTTAAACATCAGGAATTCAACAGAGTGAAATAAAAAGTTAGCAAAACTGTAGAGATTAGGTTTTTCAGGATATTACAGCGAGCATGATCTCTTGTTTTTTTTTAATCTGGGGTTGGTTTTTTAGAGTGAGACTTGAGTTTGTCCCACCTGCCTGTGACCACGCTCTGCTGCAGTAACACAGATGATGAAGGTGTACGCTGGCACATAGAGCTACAGCTGTTGTGGGACCACCTGTATACCCTCATATGTTAGCAAAAAAGGTAGAACTGTTTAATCCGCTTGCTCTTTGTAAGCAATAGCCTTTTGAGAATGGACCCAGGCCATGTAGTTACACCCTGTGATTATAACATAGCAGTCTTTTACCGCAGGCTCTGATTTCTGGAAGAAAAAGAAAAAAGAATACAGTTTATTAAGTGGAGTTATGGTGTCTATCCAGGTTATTGCTTATCAAAGATCTAAAGGCTGTTTATTCATAGTGTAGGGATTGTTTGCCACCAGTATACATTAGCAAATACAGCCAATTGGTTCATTTTGGTTCTGTGGCTTGCTGGTTTTGTCCAGTTAATAATCCCAAATATTCTACAAATTCTAACTCAGGGGTGTCAAATCCTGCATGTTTTAGATCAGGGATGAGCAACTCTGGTCCTCGAGGGCCACTATCCTTCATGTTTTAGATGCTTCCCTCTTCCAACACACCCAATTCAAATGATCAGGATCGTTATCAGGCTTCTGCAGAGCTTGATGATGAGCTGATCACTTGAATCAGGTGTGTTGGAAGAGGGAAACATCTAAAACATGCAGGATAGGGGCCCTCGACGACCAGGATTTGACACCCCTGTTCGGCTGTGGCTCAGGTGGTAGAGCGGGTTGTCCACTGATGGCAAGGTTGGTGGTTTTGATACCCGGTCCCCCCACATGCCGAAGTGTCCTTGGGCAAGACACTGAACCCCAAGTTGCTCCCAATGGCAGATTAGCGCCTTGCATGGCAGCTCTGTCGCCATTGGTGTGTGAATGGGTGAATGCGAAACACATTGTAAAGCGCCTTGGGTACCGCTAAGGTACAAAAAGGCGCTATATAAGTGCAGACCATTTACCATTTCCTCCTGCTCCATGACACTGTCTATGGATGCATCCATTCACACCTAGACCTGCTGTACATTTTAATGCCGTTCATTTCCATGTTAAAAGAAATATGAGGCAACTGATTTGGTCACTAATTAATTGTCAAGGGACCAATTTTTAATATACTACTTAATACCTAAATACTTAATACTTAAATTGATGCTTTAGAAAAGCTCTTTGGGTCCCTCGAAGGCCCCAGCAGAGAGCAGGTCTGTCTGGGTTTTCTTTACTCTACATGAATAAAGATGAATTCCTTCCCTGTGCGTGAACTGGAGCAGTACTCTGTTTGATATTTTGTGCTAAATACCTAAATATGGCTCTGTTCCTGAAATTATAGAGACATAATATTATCAATGATTACAATAAATGACGGTCATTCCTGTTCTAAAATGTAAGTCCATTGTGTTCCTTTGGTCAGATCACATCATTTATCTGTAATACTGAAAAGTGCCTGTTTGGACCTACAGATGGAGACGGCTAAGAAAGCGTACCACATGGCCTGCAAGGAGGAGAAACTGGCTGCAGCCCGAGAGGCCAACGGCAAGACTGAGGCTTCTGTCACGCCAGATCAGCAGAAGAAACTCCACGAGAAAGTGGACAAGTGCAAACAGGATATGCTGAAGGTAGAGACGTTAAAATCTTTTTATCTTGAGTTACAAACAAGGATGTTGCTGCTCAGGAGATGTTTTCTGATTAGGAGCAGATGAACACACATAAAATAATTTACTCTTACACTGATATGTATCAGAACTGACCTAATTGTTTTGATGTTATTTTGGTAACATTTATCAGTAGCTGTACAGACCACAACGTATCTTATCTTATCCAATCTCTTTCTCACAGCTAGTGTATATCGGTGTCCTGGCAGGGCTTTAAATAGCTATCGACTGGGCCAATTGATCAGGCTTCAGACATATTCTTATTTAAATGAACACTTTAAGATGTGTTACCATAGATGTTTGCAGTGTGAAGCCAAAAGTGTTTTTTTTTAATACTTTTTATGTGATGTTTTTGTTTGTGTGTTAACTTAACAGGCCATTTAAGTTTGTTTGTGCCTGTAAATCTGTGATCAAGCTGTATTCCAAGTTGCAAATAAGATTACACCAGCTATTAAAATGAAAATAATTACTAAATGGTTTATTTTGAATAGAGTCATCCTTTTTTTTCCTTTTCTGTTTTAGGCTAAAGAAAAGTATGAGAAGTCTCTGGAGGAGCTGAACAAGTGCACTCAACCTTACATGGAGAGCATGGAGCAGGTGTTTGACCAGTGCCAGCAGCACGAAGTCAAGAGGCTGACCTTCCTCAAGGAAGCCTTGTTGGACATCAAACGCCATCTTAACCTCACTGAGAACCAAAGGTGAGTCTGGCTGAAGCCGAGAAGCTTTATTTATGTTTCATAGAGTGTCAAAGTTTCTCCATTCAGCAACCATCTTAAATAACTGCTCCCAGGCATTTCAGGCTAACAAGACCAGTTTCCCTCTCTGAATGAGTGAGTAGAGAGTCATAACAGCAATGGTCACCAAAACATAAAAACTGCAAGGGAGAAACAGCTTGAAATGTTTGGTGACTTTGCCCCAAAATAAGGTTTAAAAAGGGTTTTTACCGACAGAATATACTACACATAAGCACATGTTCGTGCACTTTAGTCAGTCCAACAACCCAATTCACTAGATGTTTCCTGGTTCAGCTGCTAAAACGCAGATGTTTGGCTTTTGCCTGTGTCATACAACCAGCATCTTTGGCGTTATGTACCTCCATCCATCCATTTGTTTTCCTCCACTTATCTGGGGTCAGGTCAGAATGTTGGCAGGCTAAGCAGGGTATATCAGACATTCCTCTCCGGAGAAATGTTTTCCAGCTCCTCCTGAGGGATCCCAAAGCGTTCGAGGGCCAGATGAGATGTGTAGTCTTTCTGGCAAGTTCTAGGTCTACCCCGGACTCTCCTCCCAGTTGGCCGTGTCCAGAAAAACCTTGAAAGGAAGGCATCCATAGTTCAGGCATCTTAATCCGATTCCTGAACTACCTCAGCCGGCTTCTTTCAATATGAAGGAGCAGTGACTCTTCTCAGAGCTCCATCTGGATGTCGGAGCTCCTCACTTGATCTCTAGCGCTGAGCCCAGCCAGCCTACAGAGGAGACTCATTTCAGATGCTTGTATCTATCCAGAGCTCATGACCATAGGTGAGGGGTGGAATGTAGACTGACCAGTAAATCGAGAGCTTTGCCGTCCGGCTCAGCTCCCTCAGTTGTACCGAACTGTCCTTCAACAAGACAGTCCGGTACAACGCCCACATTACTGCTGATGCCGCACCAATCTGTCTGTCCATCTCCATTGTCCTGTCACTCTTGAGCAAGATCCTGAGATACTTTAATTTATTCACTTAAGGCATCAACTAATCTCCCAACCAGCCAGCAATCCTTCAGTTTCCGGCAAAGAACCATGGCCTCAGACAGGATAGGAGATTGTCTCTGTTTAAACGCTACTTAAAAGGCCAAACAGACTGCAGAGAGTCTCTCTTTATCCTCATGTAATTTTATGTATGATTTGGTCTCATGTATACAATATCCGTCCTCAGGAAGTCTTAGCTCTGCAGTTTGGTTCATCTCGTCTCTCTGTTTTCCCCTCTCATATATAATTTCTGTCCATGAAGTTGTCTTTATATACAGTTGCAATGCACAGTCGATACATGCAACATAACCACAAACAAATGCTTTATTGATTAGTTTGATTTGTCTTGTCACATTCAGCACAGTTCACTTCAGACTGATTAATCTCAACACACGTCCCGACCAGGCATGTATTTCTCATTAGCGCTCAGACTCACAGCACTAATTAGCTGATGATCCAGTCAGTGGCGTTCCTGCCAAACTGAATTTTGTTCAGAGCGAATGCTTGTCATATTCTGGGCTGTTTTTAACCTGTATGTAACAAACAAAGCCAGGAGCCATGGCAAAGTGATTTTCAGGCTCTTTAAACTAACCTGCCAACCATGGTTACCATTGATTATTCAAGCTTCTGAGTGTTTTAGAGGATTGCACTGTTGTACATCCTGACTGGTTCAATCAATCACCTTTGATTTGTTTTTTTCCCATCCTTTTCACACTTCTCTTTTACGATACATGTCTCACATATATGTTGGGTACACTTTCTACAACACTTGTTTAGAATCATTTACTAAAATCACTGTCAAAGAATTTTCTGGATTTAGCATCATCATGACCACAGTGCAAGTCAAGATTTCATTTCTCATGAAATATACTTACTTAAATCTGCTTTCCGTCTCTGCTATACACGTGTCCTCTCAGAAGCAGCAGCACAGGTTCTCTGCGAGATTGTACTGGCCTCAAATTAAACATGCTTTCGCAATTCCTCCAGGATCACTGAGCGTAGCTACAGAGAAGGTCTCATGTTAGTCATTACAGGAAATGATCGTCTTTAATGAAGAACATACCCTCATCTGCCAAAAAGCAAGTTATTAAAATTAAGCAGCTTAATTTTCCCTGTTCAGAAATGTGCTGTACCTTCTCTCTCTTCAATCCCACACAGCATCTACGTAGTTAATTTACCGGGTTTGGACAAAACTCTCGAATGATGTTGTACACTGTTTGTGCCCAATCTACTGTGTTAATATGACACCTGATGTCCTGGTCTATCCTGTATGTAGGGAAATCAAAATACAAGGCGAATGTGCCCTTTTTAAAATCTATTCCACATTGCAGTGTTTTGGAAAAACTGTGGCAACATTAACAGCAGCATCCTGTTCAAAAATAGGATTATTCAGGTTATTTCTGCCGTTGAGAGCTCCAGCTTTAGCAGAAAATTCAGGGAGACACTTCAGTCTTGTCATGACCCAATACTGGATCTCTCTCAACCCAGAATTTGAACTACACTGTGGTTTTTGTTGCCAAATTGGCAGCACCCCCAGGTCCCTTCTGGCTCTCTCATTGTCACTATTTGTTCCATTTCCGTCTCCTCAGCTATGCCACAATATACAGGGAACTTGAGCGCACGATCCTGGCTGCAAACACACAAGAGGACCTGAAGTGGTTCAGCAACAACCACGGCCCAGGGATGCATATGAACTGGCCTGCATTCGAGGTACAACATCAACCGGTCAAACTAAAACTTGTGAATGAAACCTCTCCTCTTCATTTCCTACTTGTCAGTGTTCCACTTTCACGCATTTCGTCTTCCATCTCACCAGGAGTACAACCCAGACCAGGCTGCTGCTCCTCCAAAGAAGAAGAAGCCTGATGGAGCCCCACCCACTCCGAGCACCGACCATGTGGCT
The DNA here is from genome assembly GCA_900302755.1 of Chromis chromis. Lineage (NCBI taxonomy): Eukaryota > Metazoa > Chordata > Actinopteri > Pomacentridae > Chromis > Chromis chromis. Next base: position 7,590 of record OMNN01095837.1, on the reverse strand, counting down.
CCACCTGGTGACCGTAGCAGGTTGGTTCAAGGGGATCTCTTGTTTACAATCCCATTAGTCACACGGAAACACAATCTATTTAATCATGAAATTAGATCTTAAATTAAATTTCACAATAAAGCTGTCAGATGTGATGAATATTCAGTTTAATTGAATTTTAATTTCACTCTATAGTTTTGTTTTTGTCAACAAATCTCAAGCTCACTGGTTCTGAAGCCATAACAGTATAAAAACAGGAGTAAACGGTGCATGTGTGGCCTGTTTTCAGCTGCTCTAGTGCGTATTTACAGCAGCAGGATGGTGTATATGGGAATGACTCAAAACAAACTGTGATGCCCATGTGCGTTGTAACGACACCAGTCAGTGCAACTGTGGCTCATTCATGTGTTTTTATTTGTTGTTTTTGGGCATCAGTGAAGGTCTGTGGCAGAGAGAAATTAGCTACACAGACAGCTTATTTCAGGCAGTTGCTAACAGGATGAATTCATTGTTGGTTTTAACCTTTTCGTGTGATTTGTTGACTCGTTAACCTCGACTTTTTGTGTTTTTAGTCTTTTGTTTTGGGGGTTGCTTAAAATCAAATTTCCCCCGGATTTTCTCTCCCCTCCAGTGTGAGCAGCTATGAAAAGAACCAAGCCTATTCGACTGAGTGGTCCGATGATGAGCAGCCCGCTACGTACTCCGGCAATGAGAACGGTGGCAATGGGAATTCGTTTGAAGATGATTCCAGCACTGGGAAAGGGGTCCGCGTGCGAGCTCTCTATGACTATGAAGGCCAGGAACAGGATGAGCTCACCTTCAAAGCAGGTAATTATCCCTGACAAGGAGACTTTGATTATTTGATTTTGTCCATCATCATGCAGATTCAGGAGACAAGCTAGAGCATATGATGCAGGTGGTCAAAAAGCAACAGCTCCGTCCTAATTTCCATTCTAAAGCTTCATTCCTCCAGAGAAGATAGCAGTGATTAGTCAATAATTGCCACATGGAAAACAAATTACAGGCATTTGCTGCCAATTAACACAAACTGTTTGGGAAATGGTCCGAAAAAGTGCTTTAGAGCTCCACACTGTGGCATGACTAACAGTTTAAACACAAGTTTTACACCGAAAAATAACAATTGTAAAAGCTACAGCTGTGTGACCTCATTCTACTCTTTCACATTTATATCCACGCAATTTGAGATGTAGTGTTTTGACAGATTCTTTGGAGTGACTGGAGGCAGCCTTTTAAAACTCTTTACCTCTGAAAGCAAGTGTTTCTTTGCTCTGTTTAAGAGCAGTTAAAGGTGCCCTGTGGAGGTGTAAACAAACAGAGCTTATGTTTACATTCTGAGCAACTCATCAAAATGCATTATTGTTATTTTAGACCTAACAAATGTATTGAATGAATTTCTTAGGGAGCGTGCCTATATTCCCACAGCCTTATGTTCCCACATTTCTAAGATATTTTTCAAAATTAGGCCATATGTTCCCACAGTTTCCACATCTCTACCCCTGGTAGTTATGGGTTCGCCACTCAATCCCGCGACTGGCGATTTGAAGGAGAGAGCTAGCTTCCAAAGTCTTTTGAGCTCAACACCGCTACTAAAATATCGTGGAAATGTGGGAACATAGGGCCTAATTTTAAAAAATATCTTAGCAATGTGGGACCAATGGGATGTGGGAACATAGGGCTGACCCCATTTCTTACATACATATTTTGAAACCTCATTGTTTACATTTGTGTTTACTTGCTATGTAGAATCTTCTTACTTACATTTTGTGTGTTGTTGATCTTCCTGGCAGTTTACTGCAACCTGTGGATCAGTTGAATAGTGTGAAATTATTGGCAGGAATTGTATCACATGACCTGTATGCTATAAAAAATACTGTTCCATAGTGCTACTAATGGTTAAAAACAACAACTCCACAGGGTACCTTTAATTTGGAGTTAAACTGAGTTGGCACAGCCTAACACACGGCCATATTTGAGTCATTTATATGAGAAAACTGAAAGAAAACTGGAAATCTGCATGTCTATACAAACAAAGGGCTGCTCTGTGGCTACCACTGAGTGGATATTTTATGGGCTGGTTACATTATATTCTAGACTCAATGGCTTCACTGTAAGTAAATAAAAGGAAGCAGTTTCCTGGCTGTGTGAAAAACACTTTTGTAATTTAGAAGACCATTTAGAGCATACAGAATGTAAATAGTTAAAGGAACAGTTTTTCTTTTTGGGAAGTACAAAAAAGAGCTCACTAATTAACATGTTCGAAATTTTGTACAAAATACAAAGTGGAAAAACTCACATATTGTGGTTTTATGATTGGATTATGCACTTGGCTATTTTTTCCAGGTAACCTCAGAGTCTCAATATTAATCCATAGCAAACTGCACTGTCAGCATCAGTGATCTTTTTGGTGCCGTCAGGGAGATTTTATTAACTTTGCCCCATCATTGTAGCTGTTTCCTCTTTTATTTCCAATCTTTATGCTAAGCTAAGCTAACCGGTTGTTGCCCTGTTATGTCATATTTACTGTGCAGACATAAGAGTCGTATCAGTCCTCCAAACAACAAAACAAACAAACAATGTATTTCCCAAGATACTGAACTATTCCTTTAACTGAATAAATAAGATGTGAAAATCCAAACAACTGAAAAAACATTTCACTGGGAGCACAGGAGATGTTCACACTTGACCCCAGTATATTTAATATATACTAATGGAGCCTAGAGCGAATTGCAGATTTACATTCACTGTCTGACTCATAAGACTGTGTTGATTAAAGAGTGGCCTTTCCTTGACAGGTGATGAACTGACCAAGACTGAGGATGAAGACGAGCAGGGCTGGTGTAGAGGTCGTTTGGACAGCGGCCGAGAGGGACTGTACCCAGCCAATTATGTCGAGCCAATCTAGTCACGTTACTGGACAAGGACATGCCATTGGAGGCAGCTTGAACTGTCCCGCCCAATTGCACCGCACATAGCCAGAGACTTAAGAGCAACACATCCCTTGCCCAACAGATGCGCCAAGCAGTCTTGCCTAAATAAAACTTAGTAACCTAAAAGACAATATATCAGTATAATATATTTTATCCAGCATTTGGGGTGGGTGGACTTACACATTTAAAAACAGGAGCAGCAGTTATTCCAGTATATACACACTCAACTATAACATCAAGACAGTGCAGGAACACATTGCTTCTCTGTGTAGCTGTATTTAACATATAATGCAGCTTATTTAAACTTGCAGTATACTGCAGTCTGTTCTCTTGTGAAAATGGGAAGATAATATAATCAGTTATACCCATTCGACAAAGATGAGCTTCTCTAACCTGCATTGTGTATATACAGTGTGATGCCATTTTGTGTAGCATTTTTAATGCTGTGTATGGTCAGTCGTCATTCTTACATCGGGAATGCTGTGTAGTGTTTAAAGTACCACAGACAGTATCCTCTTTTTTTTTTTTTTTTTTTTTTTCTTTGTGATTTGGTCCAACCTCTTTTCCAGTGTGTGCAGTGCTATGTGTTTTTAACTGTTTCTGAATTTGCATAGCAGCATGTGCTATGCAAAAACTTGCATTCCCTGAATCCTGCGGCCTCATGTAGGCTACAACTTGATGCAACACTTCAGCTACAAATGCAGAGTTCACTCCTTAGCATCACATGCTTCTGGACATGCACGTGCTTCTGATTTCACGAGAGAAGGCTTGTTGATGAACTGATTTTATGTTTGTTGTTTTTTTCAACATTTCTGTTTTTTTAGCATCACAAATCCTTTGACAATATCATCTTCATGCAAACCATGGAAAGGATTTACAGTTTCTGCAGAAGCTTTCATTCTTGGTTCACTAATTCAGGTCTCATTTAATCCACTACGGCTAACAAGAAATATGAGTGATATATTCCCTCAGAGCAAAGTCGGATCGAGTCATCTTGCCACTGAAGTGTAAGAGGAGGGTTTTGAACAATGCCTGTGCCGGGGACTGTTCTTCCAGAGCGAAGGGCCAATGGAGGCATGTCGATGTGTTACTGTGCTCCAGACTGATGTCTGAAGACCGAAGCCTCTCCAACAGGACATGAATGTACTAGTGATTGGGCTCGAAAGAGGGCATGTTGTCTAAACATTGTTCTCCGCTGTCATCTAAAGCCTTGCCTAGCAAAAAGCACTAGTTATGTGGCCCGTTTTCCTGCTGAGCCAAAGAACGACCCAATACCATCAACTATCTGTTTTCTCTCCATGCAATAATTTCACATATCACATGTGAAACGGCTTCAGTGAAGATCAACTTGTAGTTGCTTCCCAGTCCACCCAAACTTCATTTGTCTGCTCACAACACAGGGGAATACATGTCAACAGTAGTGCACTGCATGTAAGATGACCCTTACACAGTGCATTCATTACATGGCTGTTTTTAAGTCTTTAACTTGCTCCATGGAAGTTAAATTTATAGCAGGAATCGCATTCATCAGATGTTAGTCAGTGAGTTACCTCGCTGCGAGTTGCACCTAAATCTCTGATAAGATGGGAGAAATGCTTTTTCTAACTTAGTTGTCCTACAGTTTTTAAATGTCACCGGACCAACAGCAGTCAGATGTGTTTAGCTCTGTGTCTGGAACTGGATTCGACAGGTTTGGGTCTCACACATGAGGAGAAACACATCACCAGCTCACAAGTTGTGTCTTAGAGTAAAGCTGTCCAGCATAGCAAAAAGGACTCCTGTCATCCAACTGTCCTACATCCTCGATGCACGTACGCACACACATCCACGCACACACGCAAACACACACACACACACACGCATTAAACACATTATAAACACGATACACGCAAGTTCAAACACAAAAATCCACGTTACCAGGTTAATATTTTGGGGCAAAACATCTTCATCATCCAGTGTGTATGAGTTGTGTAAATGTAACAAAAAAAAATGTTTAAAAAAAATGCAAGTGATTGACTATTAAGACAAAATGTAGTGTTATACATGTAAATGTGTTTCATTAAATAACAGCAATGGAAAACATATTAAGTAATAGGTACCATATCGTATGAATTTTATTGCAATGGAATTGTCAGTGTATCATAAAAGCGTGACGTTATCCCACGCGGTAAGATTTGTATATGATGATGTAATTTAAAGATTATATTCTATTGTAACTGTACAACTGTGTTGAGTTGAAAATGAGACCTAACCACGTTGAGGCAGTAAAAAGGTGTACATGTAAATGCTTTTTTATGTTGATCTCTTCCTTATGCACACAGGGGACAGCAGCTCATGTTGTGGAAACCCTATATTAGCGGTCTAGAAGATGTATGTTCATAGTTAGTGATGTACTTTTATCTCCTAACTGGTGTAGTGCCTGTTCATCTTGATGTAACAAGAAGTTCATTTAAATATGCATAAAGATGATTATGATCACAGATAATAATGACGATAGTGATGAAAAACCCAAATCAAATTTGTTGTGATGGTGTCAATATTGCGATATTGGTTTGAAAGGGAAACAAGTTTGTTGAAAAAAACGAAGGTAGTGTCTGTGTGTTTTTTGTGTACGGACTTTGAGACTATTCAATAATTTATTGCTTTACCGTAGAGCCTGAACAAATACCCAAAGATAGCCGCATAAAAATTACTATTTAACAAGGCGGGTTTAATAAAATACTCACTTACTTTGGAATTGCTCTGCAACTTCTAACATAAAATAACAGAAAATGTCATTATTTAAAAATAGAAATAAAGGGATAGTTTGACAGTGTTAGAGATAATGCTTTTTCACTTTAGCTCTGATAGTTAGATGAGAAGATTGATACAGCTTTTGTGTATGTAGCTGGAGCCAGTCAGTACAGCATAGCACAAATACTGGGATCCCAAAGGTACCAGCACCTCTGAAGCTCACTGTGTTCTTTGTTTAATGCAAAATGCAAAAACAATCCAACACTTTCCACAGGATTGTTCCCCCAGCTGCTCGAGTAGCACTGGTCTTCTCATTCCCAGCAACAAAGTGATTGAGTGTATTTCCCAGAGTTTTAAATCTTCTTCAGTTAGAAAAAACAAACAAACCTCACACCGAAAAAACTATCTTAAACTTGAGCGTTAGAGCCTAAATGTAATTTTAGTAGAGTGAAATTATGATAGGCATGAGTGCTTGTTGTAGTAGGCAGTCTTTACAGTTGAAATGAAACGTCAAATACAATCAGTGGAATGAGCTTCAGAGTTCTTCTACTGTATGACCAGCATATCTTTCATTCCCCCTCAGTTCATTCTCTGGTTGACCATCATACAGGGTTGACAAACTGGTAGACCAGTCTGCGGGACACTTCAGGCTTTCGGATGATGCCCTTCTTGTAGTACTGGCGTATAGAGCGGCTCAGTTTGTCATAGTTCATTGCTGGTCGGTTCTTCCTGATGCCCCATAGTCTGGCCACGTGAGCTGAGTCTTCTATTTTGAAAATTCCTTTAAACAGAAGAAAGAAAATGTACTTAGTTTGGATTCTGAGGGGGAAAATCAAGTAATAGACTTTGGTGTGTTTGTTTTACGGGTAGGAAATACTCAGATATGTGATTTAAGTGGGAGTATTGTCAATTAAATTGTAATCTACTTGTGCAAAAACAAATGTCTGAACATTTGGATAATATCATTATTTACTTTTTTGCCAAGAGTTACAGGAGAAAGTTGATACCACTCTCACTACGGTTTCCTAAATATGAAGCTAGAAAAATTATTTACAGAATTCAGGAAATAGTTTTTGTTCAATCGTCATGTGTTTATTGGAAAGAAATTAAACTAAAATACTATAAAAGATTTTGACAGAATGTTGAGAATTTAATATTTTTTAAGCCTTGAAAATTCTCTATTTTGAATTAACAAAAACTAACTGTCTTAGCTGGGAAGCCATATTTAGAATTCAATATCTCTAGAAATAAAATTCTCAGAGCCATGGAATTTAAAGAGAACACAGACAAAATTGTAGCTTTTTATTTTGCACATGTAATGGCAATATATATAGACCACTATACACACCAGTTTTTGTGGTCCTGCACCCATATCACAATTTTGGTATGTCAAAATAGCAAATAACTGGAATTTTGGCTTGCCATACTTGCCACACATAAAATTTTAGTGATGTTAGAGGCCTCAAAAGTTGGTGCAATGTTGATGAAAGACTGTATTTTAGTAAGAAAAATGTATACATCACATAAGTTGTGATTTAGTGGCACCCCTGCTGTGGGGGTGTCCCTTATTTTTCTGCATGGAAGGTTACTGCTATCTGAAGTGACCTGGACTGACCCAGTTAGCTGAACTTAGCTTAGCTTAGCTTAGCACTAACACTAGTGGAAAAGCTAGCATGGCTCTGTCCAAATGTTACTAAAAAATGTTGTACTTTTGAAGCACAAAGTGAGTGAGCTTTAGGGGTGTTGTTTGGAGGATTTTGTTACTTTTGGACAAAGCCTTTACTCTCTGTTTACCAGGGGTGGAGAATCCTGGTCCTCGAAAGTAAAAATCCTGCATGTTTTAGATGTTTCCCTCTTCCAACACACCTGATTCAAATGATCAGGATTGTTATCAGGCTTCTGCAGAGCTTGATGATGAGCTGATCATTTG
>OMNN01095836.1:0-24193 GCA_900302755.1 Chromis chromis | reverse complement strand
ATGTGCAGAGCTTTGAGGCTTTGTCTCTTGAATTCTAATGAATAACAGACCTTTTAAATTGACAAACAAATTGAATAAATTTGATCTCATCCGTGTTTCAAGTAAATTCGTATTTTGAACTTTTCATGACATTGGATTGTCAAACTGTATTCCCCCAGAAGAATTTATTGCATGACGCCACTGATGGTAAAATTTGTACCAAACATTCATCATGAGCAGTTTCTTTTGAAACACACTTTGTATAATTCTGATCAGCCCTGACATCCAAATCATAATCATAATGGACTCTGCTGTTGTAGTGGGTGTCCTCTCTTTTAATTTAATACTATAGCTAATCCTGCTCTTTAGTGCATCTTTAATGTCTGCTATAAAGAAGCCAACTAATCAGAATCATTTTTATTTTACATTTGTCATTTCAGTTTCTTTTCTCCCAGGCCCAAAGATGATTGGAGCCAACTGATGTCATGTGTTGCAATATAATATAATGCTAACCATTTGTTTTTAAATAGCCACATGGTTTAAATATGTCAGTTATTTTATTTTGCTACAAAATTAAAGTATTATGAAACAGGACACATTTGGTTTAAACATGTGTTTAATATCCATCCAGTAACCTCCATGTTTGTCTAATTATCTAATAATAATTTTCTTTTCATATGAGCGTTTTTATTGACTTTGCAAAACACAAATCACTTCATGCTGCACAAAACTGCTGCTTTGTTTCGAAGGTTGTTGGACAAAAATCGCTGAGTGGGTGGAATGAAAATGTACATCAGCTCTACTTACATGCCCTTGAAGAAACCGTGGAAGACTCTGGGTCATAGTTATAACACGGAGTGAAGCAGGTGGTAAAGATGTTTCTGAATCCGCACGATGAAAAAAAAAGTTTAGAGTTTCCAAGTTGCTGATCCGGTTATTATCGCGGAAGCTTGCAGGCAGCCATCTTTGCTTTGATTCGGCAACTGACCCTGCATTCCGAACCTAACATTTCTGTTTTTTTCTTTCAGTACGTGCAGCTGCCCTTAAAAAGTACATACCGTAACATGTAGAATACTACTTGGCCATATATTGTGCCTTAATCGTCTTGTTCATGTATCTGCTGCAGTCTGCAGTCTGAACTCACCTGTCTGTGGGCTCTTGGCAGCTCAAGCTTGTTAGTAGAGCAAGACAACATGATGCTGTGTAGAGAATTGTGGGTCAAAATAGCCTGAAAAACAGAAAAGCTGGCTTGCATGTTGCAAAATGAGACCGAATGTAGAAGGACATCGTTTTTTTTTTTTTTTTGGCATATTGCATTTGACGTTGAGGCTACTTCAACATCACAGAAGAAAGATTGCTCTTACATTATTTTTCAACATTGTCTCCTTTAACTTTAAAGCACTTGGTCCACTGATGTTCAAGCTTCACTGTCCCTTCCTGGAAGAAGGTCACATCTTGAGCCTCCAGATACTCGTCAACAGCATGCATGACCTCATCATCTGTCTGAAAACTGGCGACCGCGCAAGTGTGATTTCAGTTAGGAAACAGAAGTCAGATGGTGCAAGTCGGCTGGTTCATGGGGCAACAGTTTAAAGCCACATTTGGCTGCTTCTGCCACCTGATGCTCTATGGACGGACACATTGTCCTGGAGCAACAGCAGCTCCAAGCTTTCCTCTTTTTATTTCTTTTGATTGTTTCTAACGTTTGAGGTTTTGTGGACAGTGATACAAGGCTTCATAGTATACAGTTATTCCCCAAAATGGGAGTTACGTCGCTTGTTGCCAGGTGAGGCTGAGAACTGTTTGAAATACCCTCATATCAGAACATACTGAATCTTTTTTTGGCATACTACATAGTAAAGTAGTATGGGTGTTGGAACACACCCTGAGGCCCAATCATGAATTGTACATAAAGATGGACGTCAAATAGATCCCCAGAAGTGAAGCCAAAATATCATGGAAGTGAGGATGCCATCTTGTGCTAGTCACTACATTGGCAACCAGAGTCTAAGCTGTAGTGACTGATAAGTGTCTCCTGACTCTGGTCGCAGCAAGATATTTTAGCTTTGGCTTGTAAAATGGGAGGAAGTGGTGATGCATTGTCCATATTTATTTACAATCTATAGGCACAACTTGAGAAACTAGTTAATAATCCTTATCATTTGGCAGCTTTTTGGCACCAGTGAGGAGCTCTGTGACCAGACTGTGTGCTGATACATGGGGAAAACCTGGTTTAACAAGATGTGGGAGTTCTGATTTCCTTGTTGGTACTGTGCTGTCTGTCTTGACTGTCTCTCTCTGGTGCCGCCTAATCTTGTTGACTTCATATCTAATTAGTTGAGCACAAAAAAACACAAAATTATGACATATACGTATATGTACCCATTTATTTATTTTGAGGGAACTGGTTTTAATTATATCAGCTTCATGTCTCGAAAAATGTCTTGCTTGTCACTTTTGCGTGTTGGGACGGATCGTAATACCTTGATACTGATGAGTTTTAGGTGTTGTTGCCATGAAAAAAATACAAAAAAACAGTCAAATCACTTTCTCCTCTTCTACTATCTGCATTTAACCATTTTCAAATTGTTACATGAAACAACGGAAACCTCTGAGCAGCAACCTACCACACTGAAAGTGGCAAGAGATGGATAAAAACCAGACAGCTCAAATTAGTATAGCTTGAATTAAATATGACATTTGTTTTGCAGCACTTATGGTCAGTGCAATAAGTCCTTTAAATGAAATAACAATGCTATGATGATCTTGCGGTTTATGGAGCTGACTGTTTAAGGCTCTTAAACGTCTATTTCTGCTTGTGGCATAAATGTTTTTTGCTTTAAGTATTTTAAGTTTTAAAATAAAAGATTTATTCCCATATTCTCTTACTACTATGTATTTTACTTTGAATAATGGGACTCTTACACAGGTATCTAAGACACTAAAAAACAACATTTTCTTTAGGGACGTTTTCGCCACTGCTGTGCATTAATGAGTCCCTCAGCAACGTATCACATTAGACTTTATTTCAGCTTCAGCTGAAGGGAGTAGGGATACTCTCTCAGAAAGGCCCCTTCATTAAGAAAGTAAATGTTTCCACTGACCTCATGTCCATTTTGGAAGCACTAAGTGTAAAGTTAGAGGTTTTGCTCTCGCTCTGTGGCACGGCCTTCTCGTTTGATCAGCATCACTTACGGGCTCAATTTGAAGCAGCTGCTGGCTCGTTGGCACGCTGCAGTCGGCAACCTTCACCTTAGAACATCATACAGCAGCCAAGGAGGCTCAGATTTAAGCATAATGAGCTCATTCCTCTTGCTGAGATGCCTGCTGAATAAACAGAGACCATAAATCATCACTGTGACCCAACTGTTTGATATACGGTTTGCATAAACAGATAATGCACATGTTGAGTGAAACTTCACTGTGTAATGTATTGAACTCAACCATAGAAGCCAATGTCTTTGGGTCAAAGTGGAATCTTTTTTTTTAATGTTAATTGATTTAAACAGACTTTAAACCTTTTTTTTTTCTTTTGAACCCAACATAACAGATTTTTTTTTGTCCACTTGTGGGAAACAAATTCACCTCTAAAAACAAGACATATTTTCATGTTCTAAAATAGAAAAGGTTTAACAGAAAACTATCTCTTTCTCTCTTTAGCTTTCTCTTTTACTTAAATCCACAACAACATGTAGACTAACAACTCAGATTAATCCCACTTACCAGTAATTCATGTTATTCATTATAAAAAGCCAATTTCTAACCTTTAATAATGGAATTAATTGCTTCCCAGAATATATACTATATACTAATCTACTAATTAACAAAAGGTTTCAGCTCTGCTATTATAATGTTTTTTAAGTCTTGTGCCTGTCATGTGTCTACTGTTTCCTATATACATTAATGTGCCATCTGTGGCTTGTTAACATTAACAAAGCTGCTGGCAGCTTCTAGTATTTTGCAATTAGTTTTATTGTCATTGTCGTCAATGTACATTTGTTGGTGACATGACAGTGATAAAATGAGCACTTAGTATCAGGGGTTAATGTGACTGGTGTCTCTTAAATAACGGCGCAAAATCTGATCATGGCTCATAAATATCACATTGCCAAGTTATAGCCTGCAGATGAAATTATTATTTATGATTTTGTTTATGAGTAGAAAATTACAGTGTACAGTGCGTATTGTGTCTAAATATGTGAATTATTCCCATCAGCCTCATTGTAATCCGACAAGGAGTGTTGTTGGTTCATTTTCCGCTGCTGGAAGTTTCTCTTTTATTGCTGCTTTTCTGTGGCGGAGCTACACTTTGGTTTATGTCTACATTACAGCTTGAGCAAAAAAAAAAAAAAAAAAAAAAAGCAAGTCAACCACAGCAAAGCATTTCAAGGTCAATTTAACTCACTTGTCTGCAATTGTCACTTTACCTCAGCCTCTGTGTTGTGGTAAACCCCACCCGCCTGGGTCGCACTGCAGCTTAAAGCACATAAATGACTTGTTGAATCAGAGTTGGACACGTGTTGTTGGCCCACTCACATATATACATACATACATGCTCATACACTTGGCAAACCTGCTTGTTGTGTGGAGTCAATGGTTTTTTGTGCCAATAAAAGTCACAAATGCAGCATGTAGCTTGTAAACCAGCATGTAGTCTCACAAATGTCACCCTGAGGCTGCTGTTTATTAAAAGGCCTGCAGGATGTATTTAAAGAGTAATCGTTTCTTGAATCACTAGACGCTGTCTGACTCATGATGTCTCTGGAGAGTGTGTCCAGTTTGCCACTCCTTGTTTTATGTTAGAGGATTAGTGTCTGTTAAAACCAGGGCGTTCTTCCGCAAAGTTTATTTGTCCTGTGAAGTAAACACTGGCAGGCCAACACACCGTCCAGGCCAGCCACAGCAGCACAGCAAACCCAGCTTTCACGCTAAGATCCGTTCTGTCATCAGTTTGGTGTCATTGCTGTGTAATGCAGAGTTCAGTAAAGTGAATCATGAAGGTAGGCCAAAGCTTCCCACACACTGAAGTCTCCTTGTCGAAGTCTCCTGAGTTTTCTCACCGCTGTGTTTCCTCTGAAATCAACTAATCTTAGACCAGACTTTACTGCTGGAGAGATCAGGTCTGTATAGATAGAAGGATTTACGCCTTCATTCATGTTTTGCTACAACAGAGTATATTTTTCTATTGATTAATCTATTGATTATTAGCTGATGAACCTAAGTGAAGCTGTGCTGATGTGGTATGCCATTAAACTGCAGTGTACAAACCAACTTTTGTTCTCTGATCATTTAAAGAAAACTCATACTTTTGAATAATGGGGTCTTTGGAAACTTTTAACCCAGTTTTTTTTTCTCCAAGTTAAACCCATTTTCTAAAACCATTTGTAACATTTGTGACAATAAGTCATCAATCACGACAGCCTTAGCTGCATAACCATAAAATCAATCAAAATCAGAAACAGCTCCACCCCGTTGTTTTTCCCTTCATCTTAATGATTAAAACTGCAGTTCATTCTTTTCTACTGACATATTTTTCAACAGCAGCAACATGTGAAACTCTGGGTAGCATTTACCTGGCAAACTCAATATGAGCATCACCCTTGTTCTTGTATTTATGTGATATTAGCAATTTCTGACAACTGTGTGATCTCCCACTGGCAAAAAGAAAAGCAAAAGTGTTAACAAACCAGTGCTAAAGGCTAAAAATGCTGTTAAATCAATGCATATAAAAGCCAACATTACTGTAACACTGATATGATGAATTGAGCAAGTAACGGGGATTCTGATGTAATGTCTTCATAGTGAAAGAAGCTTCATTTGCTGCCATTTTAGAAGAATGGAAGAAACGACGTTAAACCTAACTGAATATAAGTCTAGTACATGATGTGCATGGGATTAAACTAGGCTGTTGTTGACTGCATCTTGTCCAATCAGTGTTATTAGGTGGTGAGCCGATTGACAAATGTGATTGGAGAGATCGATGCTGCGTTGTAAGTGTTAACAGATTTAAGGTGGCACAAAGCCTCTCTCCTTAGAAAGGAAATGCTGTGTGAAAGTAGATATTAGTTTTACTTGACTTGAGGCCTCGGTTACACATATAATGACTGACGGAATCATCGGCATAGAAAATGGATCCAAATTTCAATTTACTTTCTCCTTTGGGTTTTTTTGTGTGATAGCACATGACATCAGTGTCTACGTTTTAAGCCACTTAATTGGTATAGTTTAGTCTTTGATGATGGTCAGGATGAACTTTTACTCTTAGACTGCATATTGATGTGACTGTTTTTGAATGGCTCTGTTTCTATATCGTTACCACAAATAATAGAGTGATTTTAAGTCTAAATGGGCTGGTCCTATCTGAAACTCAGTTGCTACGTGACTAATAATAAAAGGATTGTGCTTTTGTCTGTTTCGAGTAATGGTCACAGATTTTTTGCATTTTAGTTTACAAATATAGAAGAACAAATTAGAATAAAAAGTCATTTCCATTGGCAGCAGTTTGTGAACCCTGAGGTTTTAGAAGTTTTTCTCTTACACAGACGTTTAAACCACATCAGTGTGTCATTGAAATGCTTCTGGTTGAACCACTTGAAGGCAACATATGACTCACTGGGTTGTCACGGGGCCTTCTGGGAAATGTAGGAATTTACTAACTTAAACAACCAAAATAGAACATATTTACAAGCGTTGCTATACAGATGTGTGCGTGACTGACAGTTTGTTCATTCGTCTCTATTTGTCTAAACTTGACATGTTGTTATGTGTCTTTGTATATGTGAGTGCTCGCTATCACACAGGTGTTCGCATCCTGTGAATGAGTCCAGATCAACAGGGGTCATGTGAGCCGGTCTCTCCGTTGACGCACCCACATGGAGCAGAATGAGCATGTTTATCTGCTGTGTAAATAAGCAGAATTTATTTTAACATGTCAACATGCTGAGTTGCTAAGTCAGACCATGTGTCAGGTAGAAACTGTGACACAATGAAAGCCTGTTTAGGAGTTTGGAGACATTTAATCTTCTTTTAATAAACTGGAATTTACATGAAAATATTAATTTTGCACAATAATGCAGCTGTGCAGTCATAAGGTCCAGGCTTGACTTGGCTGGAAGATATGTGAAGACCGAATTTATCAAGATCATTCTTATCAGTTAACATGAATAAACTCTTCTACAATGTAATACATCAGCCTCAGTTTATATTGAAACTGTATCAAAGAGAGATTTATGGTTGTGATGTGAATATTTAGTCTACACCAATTGACATGAATGAAGAATGTATCTATTGTTACACTCTGACTCCACATTTACTCTGAACTCTGTTCAGCGTCTCTGTCTCTCAGATCCTGAGAGCAAACTGGGTTCAGCAGGTTGACTGGCAGCAGAAATGTACTGGTTGTAAGTAGTTTTCATGTCCGCTCAGCAAGAAGTAATCAGCAGCATTTTCATCAATTTTAATAAGCTCACTGGGATACAAGGAGCCTGATAAAATGAGAGCATAAAAAAGTTCCTAACATATAAATAGCGGGAGATTTGTGCAAAACTTTTATCCCTGAATGCAAAACAATAGGTTGAAAATATGGTCAGTCAGTGATTTAGTTTGTTGTGTGTCAATTGGCCTAAACCTCAAGATGCTACAGGTAAAAAAAAAGAAGTTATGCACTGGTTAATTTGTCATTAGTTTTCTATCAGACTATAGAAGGAAGAAAACAACAAAAATACTCATTTAGGTGTTTCTTTTACTACATTTTGTCAATTGGACATTTATGCCAATTAGCCCATATTTAGACAGATAAAACCTCTTTAGCAGAACTGCATATTGTATATTTGATGTAGTGACTGATCTGCTGTGTAGATGTTAGAGGTAAGCAGTGGTTTCATTCTTTCCGTAGTCTTGCAAAGCCAGACTCATTGTGCTGTTTCAGTGCTGCAGAATGGTCTGGCTGCACCTCATTATCATTCTTCTAAAGGTAGAAAAATGCTCTGGCTGTTTTGTATTTCTTTAAATCAACCACCATCATCTTGGGTGTAGCAAAACAGTAACAGGTGAATTGTTTTAGTTAAACACTTCTGTGCAGGGAAGTGAGAAATCTCATTAAATCGGATATTTTACTTACAAATTAGCTTCTTATAAGATTAGATCCTTAGGAAAACTTGCTGTTGGTAGGTTGCTGCCTGGAGGTTGCGGTTGTTGCTTCCTGTCGTGAAGGGCATTCTGACAAAGGTTACACACAGCCAGCGGACTCACACCCGGTGAGTCAGACTGTTCTTTCCGCAACTCCTTCCATCACTTTTTCCATATGTAGCCTGGTGCAACACCAAGAATGTCTCCCAAAAGTTGATTGTGCCTTTTCCCTTTCTGGCAAGCGGCTTCTCTCCCTTAATCTCAATTGTGACCTTTCAGGACATCTTTGATCTACAACATGTCAACATGTTGAATCTGCCAACTCGGTTACATGCACCTCTTTGTTCTGATGTAGGCTGAGACATTTGTTTTTAATAATTAGCACTGCACCAGCTGCATCTTTAGCTTTTCATCACAATAAAAAGACAATAGGAGGCGTCTGAGTGCAGCCCATCATCACAGAGACAATTAATGGGTGAAGTAGAGAAGTGCAACATCTGGCATTTATTGCAACTTGTGCATCATTCTAAATTACTGCCCTTTGCTGCTCTAAACAGCTGTTTTCTTTCCACTGGTATGAAACCTGTACAGCAGTGAAGGACTAAATGATTTGATACCTGAATTAAACCTCTCTTTAATCCAACCGTGGGCAGGAATGATGTCTTCATTCAGTCTTTATTTAGAACTCATTTCCAGGTGTGCCCTCCATGAACAGAATGATAAATACGCAGAAATACCTTGAGAGACGTTTTTTAAAAGACTGTGGAGACAATGAAAAAAATAAATAAGAACTCCACCAGTTTGGATTTATCAGAGCTTATGTTAATAGCAAAATGTTCCGCCAATAGTTTTGTTTCTTTGAATTTGACAATTTGCGTGCCGGAGATGAAATATTTTATTTGGCAGAAAGTTGTCCTAATTTCCCCAACAGGTCACATTAATCTTAAACTCCTCTAGACTGATGCACGTATAGTTTGGACATAAAGTAAGTGATTTACCCTTTGTGGAGCTCAGTCAATAGCCTTCAAATGACTCACATATCCACTGTTGATTGCTGGATTCTTTTGTGCTGATGATAATATTGATAGCTGGTGCTGAACCTGATATGAACCACGTTTTGTAACAGAACAATTTTACAGTTTTACTTGGTGTTTACAACAGTTTGTCTCTTGTATTTAGGTGAAAGATTGATGTAACTCAATGATTTTCCAGTACAGCTCATATATATACAAAGACATTGAACTGTGTGATTGTGTAAGCATGTATAGAAATAGAGTTTGTCAGCATGACTAAACGATTTAAACCCCAGATGTACTGATAAAGCTGTTTGCAGCATTCACAAAGCTAGATCTCACCCTGACATACTAAACACATGCAACAATCAACCATAACATTAAAACCACCTGCCTAATATTGTGTAGAACAGCTCTGATCTCTGTAGGTGTCCTGTGGTGTCTGACACTAGGATATTGGCAGTGGATCCTTTGGGTCCTGTAGGTTGCAGGGTGGGGCGTCCATGGATTGGGTTTGTTCCAACACATCCCACTGATGCTTGATCAGATTTGCATCTAGGGGGTCTGGAGGCCGAGTCAACACCTTGGCCTCTTTGTCATGTTCTTTGAGTCATTCAGTTTTTACAGTGTGGAACGTTGTTTTTTCTGAGAGAGGTTGCTGCTGTTGGGGTGTGCCATTGGTCCTCAACAATGTTAAGGTGAGTGGTACGTGTCAATGTAACTTCCACAGTCAGTGGTTTTAATGTTGTAGCTGATTGGTGTATAGATGGGTTTGTTATGGGTGTTTAAGACCAGGCTGTGGGCGAAAAACACAATATGCAAAATTATCTGGAGAAAATTTCACTGGCTGAAACTCACCAGTGCTAATTGCTAAGTTGGATTTGAGGTGGAAATTGTTAACTGGTCATCAACAAGTGGCTGCTTTGGGTTCAAAAATCAAAAAGGCTAAGCTATAACTTCTCCAGGTTTAACAGAGAACTCTAGACCTGCAACTAATTAGGGGGCCAACCCCGCGGGGCCGGGGGAGGCGGATGCCTTGCATCCGCCTTCCCAGGCCCAGTGGGCTGGGAAACCTATTGTAATTGTAAGGATTTTTATTATCGTCGTGATTTTTTTTTTTTCTGTTATTTTTCCCCGCATAAAAGTGTTGCTGCAGCCTAAACCGTACATGTGTAGATGGTGCAATTTGGAGGGTTGGTTCAGACCCCTACACGTACCTCAGACGCAAAAACTCATATATGTCCAACAGCAGGGGGCGCTATAACCAAAGTCAATAATTTTGGGATATTTTTGGGCTATAACTCCCACACCGTATGATGCACATTCAAAAACGTCATATCCACAGATTCCCTGAATAGCACTGAATGACCTGGGCTAGGCCACGCCCATTTCCGCCTAGACTTTTCTGGCGCAAAATCACATAAACTAGAAAACCGACTTTT
The DNA here is from genome assembly GCA_900302755.1 of Chromis chromis. Classification (NCBI taxonomy): domain Eukaryota; kingdom Metazoa; phylum Chordata; class Actinopteri; family Pomacentridae; genus Chromis; species Chromis chromis. The sequence continues at coordinate 13,632 of OMNN01095836.1, read as the reverse complement.
TCAAACTACTAATTGGGGTTTTGTCCAATCAGCATGAAACTTGGAAAATATAGTCTTCAGATGGACCTGATCTAAAGTTGTTAAAACAATTTTGTTCGGTAAAAAGATGTGCAAATTATTAACAAGTACATTTTTCTAGCTAGTTATATAAACGCGAAATGTTGTATATTACGGTCAACTTAAATGGTAACACCACCAAATCTGACATCCTTGATTGGCATGGGACTGTGAGTGTATGAGACAAATTTGGATAATGTTGTCCACTAGGGGGCGCTGCACAGATGTGAAATTTATATCTCGTAAATGGCAAGACTGATTTTGATGAAATTTGGTGTGTATGAGGCTGGGTCGCTCCTGAGGCCATATATCAAAGTTAGTCACGACTGGTCAAAGTGGGCGTGGCTTATTACAAGATAAACAACAAACATTTATTTCAGCTCACGTATTATGCTGAGGGCCGTGAAATTTACAGGGTATATATAGAATAGTACACAGACCACCCATAAAAATAATGGTGTGTCTACTCCACTAGGTGGCGCTATAACACACTTTGGCCTGTAACTTTCACATGTTAGATCAAATATTCATAAACTTTATATCCACGTGTTCCCTAAATGGAGTCGCATCTTCTGACATAGGCCACGCCCACTCCCATTGCATATTTCTCTTTGTAAGTCACGACACATCAAAAACCTACTTTTTCGAACTACTACTAAGGGTTTTGTTCAATCAGCATGAAACTTCGAACATATAGTCTTCAGATGGACCTGATCTAAAGTTCTTAAAACAATTTTGCTTCTCCAAAAAATGTGCGAGTTATCAATACACAATTTTTTCTGCTAGCTAAAAAACACGTACTGTTGCATATTTTGGTCAAAGTAAAAGCTATCAACATCAAACTCTGTTCACTTGTGTCAGAGGTCAACCAGAGGCTCTGTGCCAAATATGGCGCTCATTCCGTCCTTGGGAGTAGGATCTCTCCTTCATTGTGGTTCTCCCGGAGGTTTCTTTTTTCCCACTGGGTTTTTTGAGTTTTTCCTTCCCGAAGAAGGAGGGTCATAAAGGGCAGGTGATGCCTCGGACTGATCCATTGGCCTCATCGACTGTTGGACTCTTTATTAGACTGTTTACTTGTCTTGTTTATCAATTCAATGAGCTCTGTAAAGCACTGTGAGACACTCTGTTGTGATATTGGGCTATACAAATAAATTGAATTGAATTGAATTGAATTGTACAGAGGTGTGACAAATTAAAGGAAAAACTTGAACCCTTGCCTCCTACAGTGAGGGTGGCTCTGTTATACTGTGGAGGGCATCTTTATGACATGGTTTGGGTTCCACTATCCACTTAGAGGGAAGGTTCGCTGCAAATCAATGCAAAGTTTTCATCACTTTATCTAGTGATGGAAACTTTCTAACCTGATGGGAATGGTGTTGTCCAGGATGACAATGCCTCTATCCATAGGGCACAAGGGATCACTGAGTGGGTTGATGAGTATGAAAATGATGTGAATCATAAGCTGTGACCTTCACAGTCATCAGGCCTCAACCCAGCGAAACACCTTTGGGAGATTTTGGACCAACATGTTAGACAGCTTAGCCCGGCGTCTAGTGTCTGGATTGGAAACCTTAGAGTGGCATCTCTGCTTTTTGCAGATGACATGGTCCTGTTGGCTTCATCAAATCATGACCTTCAGCATGCACCAGAGTCAGCACCATGGTTTTCTGTTGGAAAACAGTGGATTGCTCAATCTATGTTAGAGTTGAGTTGCTCCCAAAAGCAAAAAAAAGTTAAGGTATCTAAGGATCTTATTCATGAATGATGGAACGGTGGAGGGTGAGATGCACAGATGGATTGGGGCAGCATCAGCAGTAATGCAGGTGTTGTACCAGAACTTCATGGTGAAGAGGGAGCACAGCTAGAAGCAGTCAGTCTACATTCCAACCCTCACCTATGGTTATGAGCTCTGAGTAGTGGCCAAAAGAATAGATACAAGCAACCGAAGCAACTCCTCCACAGAGCGTCTGGTCTCAGCCTTAGAGACGGGGTGAGATAGGGTGAGGAGCTTGAAGCAGAGTTGCTGCTCTTTTGCATCAAAAGGAGCCATCTGAGGTGGTTCGGGCATCTGATTAGGATGCCTCGTGGCTGCCTTTGTTTGGAGGAAACTGGGAGGAAAGCCAGAACTCGCTGGAAAGGATTACATATCTCATCTGGCCGGGAAACACCTTAGGATTCCCCAGGAGGAGTGGAAAAACATTGCTGGGGAAAGGGACGTCTGGAACGCCCAATCCCAGATAGGTGGAAGAAAACGGATGGATGGATGTTCGACAGGGCTCTCCACCACCATCATCAAAACACCAAATGAAGGAATTTCCTTTGGAGGAATGGTGCTCCATAACCCTATTAGAGCTCCACAAACTTGTAGAATCAAGGCCAAGATGCATTGAAGGTGTTCTGGTGAAACATTTTGGCCCAACACCTTACTAAGACATTTGATTTTTCCTTTAATTCATCAACCATCTGTTCATATAAACATTATTGCTGAGCTCAGGTTTTATTTAATGCTGGGTTAATTTCTCTTTTACCCTTTCTAAATTATAACCTCACTCTTTATTTGTCATTTTGTAAGTTTTAATGTTACTATTGGAGTTTCGCCTTTGCTTTTATTATTCTATGTACACTGCGAGTCAATCCGAAAGAGAGTGAAGAATTCTCATTAGACCAGACTGTATAAATCAAGATTGAAATAAGTCAATAAATAAAAAACTTCTTGATTAAAGTGTCTACATCTCTTGGACTGCGTGTCAAAATTGACAAGGATCTCTGCAATCAAACATGTTGCTGCGTGGAGTGTGTGTTGGCAAGGAAAGCAGATTGTGTGTAACCAAGAAATTGCCAAATTACCTCTTCTTGTGTGTTTTTCTCAGTATAGCGTAACGTTAGTTAGTATATATTAATTTATAATCCCTACTGTGCAATTCCATGATAAAATCCACAGGATTCTAGGTCAATCCCCTTCAAATGAATTTCATTTCATGGCTTAAGTCAAGCGGTGATTAAGCATTAGAGAATTCCTTTGGAATACCAGCACAGGGTGCGGTAAGAGAAGTAGCCCCTCCGAACCTCCGAGGTAATTAACGAAGAATAAGAGGGCAATTCCTGGTGTGCGCTCAGGAGGATTAGGAACATGAGGACAGCAGAGGGAAGAAGAGACGGTGAATCTGATGCTGTCTGGGAGAGGCGCACTACTCCCAGTGTTCTTGGTGCTGATTGATTTGAATGACTGGGAGAGGACAGAGTGGAGGAGTGAGGCTGGAGGCGCTATCTGTGCTTGGTGAGGTCTTGTCACTCCCTTGGCTGTCTAGCTTGCCGAAGCCTAGTTTATTTTGCAGAGAGGTAGTCAATAACAGTAGGTGGCTATGTAGTGAAAATGAATGGCTGCTCTTCAGATGTCCTGGTTGAAAATACAGTCGCTCTGATTTCAACATAGGTGTGGCTTATATCATGCTGAACATACATGTCACATAATAACAGTGTTCTCTGTAACAGCATCATTTATTCTGATAGACTAACACAGGAACAAGATGAATACTTTTTAATATACTTGCGCAAAGGCAGATTCCCACGTGACAGAGCTAAATATCTGCTCCTCCGGAATTATGTCATCTGATATAAATTTGTTTTCATATAAAATGAAAAACTCTGAGGGCATTTAACCTGATGAATAGAAATCTGTATGCATGAAATTCCGCTTAATGGGATCCCTAACCTTCACCGCAATGCAATTATCCTGTTGCCAATGTGGTAAATATTTGAGGCACGATCGGAGCCTTATTGGAAATCGTGTCTCGCTTGATGGGAAAATTGATGATTTTATACACATCGACATCCACATCTGACCTGTTTTCTTTATATAGATGAAATATGTGTATGTACATGCCGCACAGATACAGACATTTTTGGAACAGTGGTTTAGAATTTTGTGCTGTCAGGATTTTGTGTTTTCAATCCACAGCAGAACAAAAATATTGACAATACAGTAACAGAAATAGAATAGAATAGAATGTGCTTACTGATGTGTACAGGTGGCCCTCCCCGTTCATTGCGATGTATAACCCTGTCTTCACGGACTGAATGGCGACAACTCTGAGGCCCACAGGAATAAGGTTGAATAAAGCTGGAAAACACACATTTAAACAGGCAAACACAAACATGCATAAAAAAATATCACCCAACAGACCTAACATTTAACTAAACATGAGGGAAAAGAACATTAAGGTGCAATTCATCATCCAAATACAAGCTATCAGTAATTTTTCACAAAGAATGGATAACACAATTGTGCAATTAGGTGATCTGTGAAGATGAATTGCAGCACGGCTGGTGGATGTGACTAACCTAGCAAAGCCTTGGCTACCCAGTGGTACCTGAAAAGCAGCTGTAATTGGGGCCACCGCTGGTGCATGGCAGATTTAATAGCACCTTTGTTGTCGTAGCAGGCTCCTTGGGTCGAGCGGGTAATGGCTGCTGTTTGTACTGGTGAGAAACAACAGGACTGGTCTGGCTGTGACATTCAGCATGTGTATATGGGAGGCACATAATGACCTCTGCAGACCCTATAAGTAATTGGTATTGGCAGGTTTGGAGCCTTGGAGGGAGTTTGAAAGAGCTAAAAAAAAAAAAAGTGGCACCATTCAGTTTCAGTGGCTTCTGGTCAATTTCAAAAAAAGTAAAAATCCAATACCTGTGTTTGATCTTGGAGTTATAGTGACATGATAGATCCCCTGTATGCGCTATCTATAACACTTACTGTTTCAATATATTGCCTCGGCCTATCAGATGTGACATGTGCCACATCTCCTCATGCTGACAGGAGCAAGTGACACAATCTGTAGTGTCAGGCTAGCGTTAGCACCGAGCACTGGAATCAAATTAACCACCTAGCCCGGAGCGCTAGAGGAGCAGTGCCAGAACAAGCTAATAATACCTTGTTTCTCCCTGTTAGGCCTACTGTTTCCTGGTCCACTTTTCCCTCTCAGAGAAGAGGACAAATCTGTGTGATCCCTTAGTTGCGTAGACACTTTTTTGCTCCGAAGGCTAGAAAATGAGGAGACGTTTTGACCCTGAGGCTAAATGGTTCAGTTTTTTTTGCACCAGAAGAATAAATCTAGGAAAGGTTTTAAATAATAAAAGTTTAAAAATGCTGAGTTACAGTTCACTGTGTCAATTTTTCATGCACCTATCAAATGTTTGATGTAGGAATCCAAGAGGTACTGTCAAGGTACTCACAGGAATTACTGCTGTCATCCTTGGTCCCATCAAGAGAGCCATCGGGGTTCATTTGCAAGTAGTATCCCTGCCTGCAATATAACCTGGTCACTATACCCTTGAGCTGGGGATCTGCAGGAGAGAAGAAAAGAGAGAGAGAACAGGGAGAATAATTAGGACTGCTGCAGCAAACCAAATGACCTTAAAGAGATTAACTATTTCCTTAAATATAGCACAGGGTACTGTGCAGCACCATGCTCTTTTCTGAGGGTCTTAACTGCAAAAACACCATGAAACACAGAACTATTGTGACTCCTGTGTTTTTTTTTTTTTATAGGCAAATCCCAGAGCCAACTTTCCGGGCACATAAGCCCCATCTTGCTCAGAGATAGGCCATCCAATTATAGGCAGCAGAATTAATCTGTGGTTGCCTGACTCCCATAATGAACCCAACAGCACCCTCTCTGGGTCCTCAGCGTGCAGGATGTGACAGTGTCTGCGCTCCATCCTTTCCAGCTGACCCAGCGGGGGAATTAGCCAAATATCCGCTGTAAATAAATCACCACTGTGCTCCAGAGTCAGCGTGGCTTGACGTGTCGTGTTGTAAATCTAGGCGGCATTTTGTGCCACGAAGTGAAGTGAAAACGTTAAAAAATAAAAGGAGAAAGAAACTGAAAAGGACACATTTTAATAAAGCGGCATGTGGGTGCATGTCGGCGATGTCTCCTAGAAAAATATTGCTTGTGCTCGAGCCGTGCGATGATATTTCTTCATCTGTGTGTGTGTGTGTGTGTGTGTCTGGGGTCATATAGCATCAACATTATCGTAGAGACAGCCATCACACCAGATTTCATTCTAAGAAAGCCCCGGGGAGGTGAACAATCAACTTCACCTGAACCTAACCGTGCTCCTTGCAAGGTAGTGCATGTGTGTGTGTGTGTGTGTGTGTGTGTGTGTATGTGGGTGAGGGGGCATGTGAAAGAGACAGGAGAAAGAAAAAGAGAGAGAGAGAGCACGACCACACAGGAGAACTCAAGAGGTCTTGCTGAGGGCAGAGTCAGGCTTTTTTTTTCTATTGGTGTGCAGCTCTGGGGCATTCTCCTCTGAAATGGTTCTGTTGGGTGATGGCATTAGGGTAGCTCCGAGACCTTTCCCCGCCGCCTGAAAGGGGAGAGAGAATGCCTCTCCGCCGGTGCATCCGAGCAACGCCGCCAAGGCATTCAACTGTGCTGCTTTGTTGCCTCGCCAGAACAATAAAAAAGGTGGCTAAAGCAGAATCTGACTGTCGGGGAGCCTTCCGCTACGCGTGATGTGGCCTGACAGGATGGTGACAGGATCCCTCTGCTTTACAATAATACCGAGCCCAGTCAGAAGTGTGGCAGCCATTCAGCCAGAGACAGATGTCACTTTGCAGACATCATCCTTTTCCTGTTTAATACGTGATGAACTTAGGATAGAGCAGACACTTCTTTATTGTCCTAACCTCACTGCTCTTCAGTGCTGAAGCCCATTTCTGCCAGTTAAGTAAATAATCTCATGAGAAGTCAAAAAATGTCAAAATGTCAACAAAAAACGTCTAAAATTCTACTTTTTATCTCATCATTTCTGTACCACATCTTATAATTGTGACTTCAAGTGGTGCATTAAAATTCTAATTACCTTTTCATCTTTTCTTAAAATCTAACATCTACAGTTGGTCTATAAAATGTCTGAAAACATTCATTTTAAAAACGTCCTTCACAAGTTTCCTGAGACCAGTGTGACACCTTTGAGTGTTTTGTTCCAACAATTCAAACCGCAATTATTCCATTTCCGCTGTTATAAAACCAAAATTTCACATAAGAGAAGCTAAAACCAAAAAGAACTACTTGGAAACTTCGCTTTAACAAATGACTCAAACGATTTTAAATTAATCATTTTTTAGCCATTCGGTTGACATTCTGTGGGTTTAGAGTAAAAAAAACTAAGAAAAATAAAGTGACAATTAGAAAGTAAAAAGAACAGAGGACTGAAGTGGATGCATTTTAATAAGCCTGCAGTGCATCATGTGGGTGCACGATGGAATATCTCTGGAGGCTTGTGCTCAAGCTGTGCAACGATATATTGTTTTATTCTTCTTGCACCTGGTGAATCTACTGACTGCTCCAGCGCTTCTGTACCTCATATATCAGAGGTTTAATCTATGTTGTATCAAAGTGATGGTTCTCTGCAAACCGATTAGATTAAATTCAAATGCACTTTTGCCTTTATTGTATCAATCCTGACAAATTAGTTTTCATTATGACTGTCTGACAGTCAGTGGCACCTCAAAGAACAGCAGGATTTCACAAATTTCATGAAGTAATTGGACGCCATGTAGTATAACCTTAAGACCACACCAATGTAATCTACTGTGGTACCAAAGGGAGTTGGCTGAGTTCTCATGCAGAAGGGAGATCAGTGAACAACAGCCACATACTCTCTCAGTGCATTTTGTTGGAAAACACCACGCCACTATCAGGATGGGCCTCCACTTGCACTCAGGACAGCCTCAATTCTTCGCAGTCGTACACACTTTTGCATGGATTTTTAATGAGCGCGCAATTCCCCCGAGCTAATGCTACTGTTGTGCGGCTACACAAAAGCAGGCAAACCTGTGATCGATTAATGACTTTGACCAGTGTTTAAACTTTGCGAGGGAGTGAGATTGATTCCGAGGACAGATCAGTGGGGAGCAATCGGTAATAATTAAAACTGCATAACTGGCGGCCGGCTACGCGGATGCTTGGTTGTATGCGCGCGCACGAGCGTACATGTGTACGAACTTGGCTCCCTCCATCATGCCATAAATCATGCGATGCTGGCTGCGTTCCCTGGGGCGAGGGAGCCAGCGTATCTCTCACACACACACAGATTTCCCCCTCCAGCTTCGATCTTTTCGCACTTCTGAGCAGCAGCTTTCAGAGTGAGCTGAGAATCTGCAGAATCTTTGCTAATTTATCAAAAATCGAACGAGGCTGAAAAGAAAGAAAATGTATGAGATGAGTCTAGTTGAAGGCAAATCCTATTCTTGAGTGTCAATCATGTCTTCAAATACCCTTTGCATTATTTATGACTGACAGTTTAACATTTTGTAATTCCGGTAAAGCTGATAAGCCACTGATGCAACACAGGGTGAAGGTCAAACTTACTCAATAGATGTCATTTATTCCCTGACAAACCCAAAAATCATCTATTATCCCTCATTTTTTTTTCACCATGGAGCCTTATTTTTGTTCACGTTTCTAAAATATTGAGCAAGCAGGTGCAGTTTAACAATGAGTGGAAGATAATTGGAGGATAGAAAAGGTGTAAGCAAAACTATAAAGCAAAGGTTTTAGAATGACACAGCATTTTCAGTTCTGCCAGACAAGCTTGGTATATGGTGCATACACTCTTTAAAATCCAGAGCTGCTTTGATAACGTCTCTGTGGTATTCCCTAAGTCGAGGTCTTTCTTTTGTAGCTGTGTTTTCTCTTTGTTTCTTTCTTCTTGTCTGTCTTTCTGAATATTCTCCTTGTATAACAGCCCCCAAATGCTGTTTATCACAGATGGAGTATCCGGCCTGGACTCTAGTTGGACTTTCCCAGCTGCACTAGTATTGTTTTGTTTTTTTAACAACAGAAGCAGTGTATGTTTCGACATGCTACTTCTTTGTTTCTAGGGAAACGGAGTGCTGGTTTGGCAGCAGCAGGGGGTTTCCTTGGAAAACAACAAGCATCCGAACCAGAAGATCTGGAATCGTGTTGTTCTGCTGCAGACGTCCTCTCTACATATAAATTGAACTGTCACCGAAAGGTTGTATTTTTTTTCTTAAAAAAAAGAAAAGCGACCTCTCTACAGCTCCCTCATTCCCTTTTCTGTCTCATTCTCTGTTGTGTTTGTGTGCAGACACATGTTCATCTCAGCAAGCAGAGCGTGGACTATGAGGATACACACACACACACACACACTCTAGCACAGCTGCAGCAGCACTTGTAGACAGCCCTGCCCTGCCTGACCCACTTTGGATGTTTCTGGAATAGAAGAAGGGCTTTTCCAACCTGCAAGAAAAAAAAAAGAGGAAAAACCCCCTCTTTGTTACTTCTGTTGTCACATAAAAAGCAGATCAAGCAAAGAAGCGCATCAACGCTGTCAACCCTCTCTCCCATTTCTCTTATATCAACCACATCTCTGACATCTCACCAATAACTCATCTGATACAGACAGCTCTGAAAGCTGACTGATGACGCACTGCCGCGTCCTGTCATACCCCCGAATAAACAGCCGAGGTGCAGGAAGCCATTCGTCTCACTCAGATGGGTTTTCTAGATCATGTGAGCTAATCTGACGGTCTGATCTATGTAACATGATCTAATGATTTATGAATCTAATCTAAGCGAGATAATTAGAGCCACAGCGGCGAGATTATGGACAAGCCCCCGGCTCGTTTGCTGGGTTTGAGTGTAATTGTATTTACAACTCGCATTTAATCCCTTAAAAAATTTGGGCGATGGCTGGCTGCTGCAGCTGCTATGAAAATGCACGGATGATTTAAAATTAAAGCTGATATGGCAGACTAAAACCCAAAGTGTGGCTGGCATATTCTTTTAAGGATGCAGGAAACCACATCTGTGTATTCTAAAGAACACACCATGAAATTTTTTCTACATTTTTGGAGACTCAACTGTAAAAATCTCAAAAAATAAAGTGACATGTAAAGAAGATGGGAATGAATGACTCAGCCATATTAAAGTTTACCTTGAATTTGACACACACACAAAAAAAACACAATGCAAGCCAGTGCCAATCAATGCAGCTCATAAGAATAGATAATCTAGTGTCTCCCTCACAAGGTCGATACACAAACCCAAAGGGGATACTAGTCTCCTTTTTTTAAGACACCTCCACTCCCTCATCCTGACACGTCTCGACGGGATTCCGAATGTGACTTCACAGTCTGGACGCTCAGAAAAGCTGCTCTGTTTCTCTGCAGGCTCAGCTGTCACAGCGAAAGCCTCGTGTTTTTTTCTCACCTGGGAAATGAAGACAACTGTGGAAAGTCTGCCTGCGTTATCACAACACGTGTGATCGGTGGGTCCTTTCAGGGTCTGATATTAAATTAAGCACGCCAAACAAGTCATTAGTTTTGCTAAGCTGTGTGACTCTTGTGGTAATACGGTGAAGAAGAAGAAGAGGGAAGAAGGGAAGATGTGGAGGGGTGCAGGATTTTCAAGGCAGCACCCCCTTTCAAACAGCAAAGTCGATATAACTCGGTGGAGATTTTCCTAATTCTCATGTGAGGGTGAAATTAATGAAGTGTATTCCCATTAGGCCCTTTAATCGCAAATAGTACAAAATTACAGCAAAGAGAAAACAGAGTGTTTGCTCCGATTAGGGCTTCAAAAATGAGGACAGAATACCCACTTAGGAGAAAAACTTGCCCCAAAATTTTTACTTTAGTGGGAGTCTTTTATATTTTCCAGGCAGCAGCAGCAGCAGGGTCATGCTTTTCGAAGCCTTATGACACAGTTCGCCACCACATGTGCTGCCACCGCTACTGTAGATCGTCATCACTCTTCTTGAGGAGTCAAGAGGCCCCCCCGAAGTGCTCTAGAAAATGGCTGTTCCAGGTGTGATGGTGTTGACTTATTTCAAAGGGGGTTGGGAGAGCAGGTTGACCTGACATCTGTTTCTCAAAGGTTTAAAGCAAACACCAGGGCAAGACAACAATGGCAGCTTGCAAAGCCTTGTGTGTTTGTTTTTTTTATTCTTAATTCCCCTCCCAAAGCATCATCTGTCCACATCTGTGATCTCTGGAAGAGGAGGAGGGGAGCTCTTCTGGATACTACTGACAATTTCCAATAAAGACACATACGCCATGAGCCAATTCAGAGGGTGACACGGGAGGACAGGCAATTAAACACACAAATATTAGGACTAGCCACACACACACACACACACACACACAGATCCCCACACAACAGCAGCCTGGAGGATCACCGATTATATCCTCCCATTCTGATGCACCCTGACCCACGTCCAGATGTGTCCTCGATGGGCTATTATATGGATCCTGTTTTCATCAAAGCCATTTTATAATCCATGTAATCACTGAGGGGTTAGCGAAGGAGACATTTCAGACTGTTTTTTAATTCCGATGTGAAAACAGACGGCATGTGAGAGCAATCAAAATGGCCCTCTTTGTGGCCAAGATGAAACTTCACTTAAATGTAATGAGCAACATGGGTTTACCATAAATTATAGATTCTAAAGAGCATCTAATCAGCTGGAGCTGTCTGGTGCAACAGGTTTGGTACCTGAGGATTCCATGCAACCACCTTCCATCCTTCACTAACAAGGTGGGGAAATAATTGGAGCAATTTCTTTCTCTAAATGAATTACCCTAATTCCTTTTTTGCATGAAAAAAATTATCCTCACTGTTGGCAATGGCTCTGGCAGTGAACTAATTGTTGACAGTGCTCTTTAACAATCCCAGGTTGCCACATTACAGCAAAAAATAAAAAATAAATCATGACATTTTTATAATTGGAGCGAATATCAGCTGAAATTATGCAAGAAAAAAGATGATGTTTGAAAGACCTCCATTCCGTGGGAGATATTGACCTTTTTTTTTTTTTTTGCTTTCATAGATGGAAATGAGTTTAATTCCCAGCTCTTATGATGTGCTTATGTACCAAACAGCGAATTTTAGATGTGCTTCATAACCATCAGCTCCCCAGCCCCCCGCCTTTTTTTTCCAGAATCCCTGAGGTGACAGCTTGGTAAACCTGTCTGAACCATTTGGTACAACTCGTCAGGAGCCTGACAGCTACCTGGGATTGCATATAGATCAGAGGCAGGTCTGTTTTTTTTTTTTCAAGCAGATGGCCAATATGCAGAAAGAGAATGCTGCATCTCCCTCAATTTGAACTTTTTAGGGTTTCAAAAAGGCAAATCTGTGTGCCACACATGTGGTGCAAGCACAAATACATGATCATGTCTTATTTATCACACAGATTTGCCTTTTTGATCATGCATTTGTGCTTGCACCACATGTGTGGTGCAAGCACAAATGCATGATCATGTCTTACCAGATCATTGCACAGATTTTGCCTCAATTTGAACTTTTTAGGGTTTCAAAAAGGCAAATTTGTGCAGTAAATAAGAATTTCACCACACACACATGTGCCAATGCAGTTATGACACTCACAGGCCTAATTATTGCTATCAACCAGTGGTTTGGATGTATGCACATGTTTACACTTAATGCAAAACCCTCTATGCCAACAAAACAGGCACTTGGCACACTTTAAGTTCCCAGACCTTGTCTCCGTAGTCTCCGCTTCCTGAGGCCGAAGATGCGCACTTTCGAGAAGATGTCGACCAGGTTCCCATTGCAGAGCCCCTTGTTCTTGTTGGGGCTCTTCCTCCGTCGGTTGGTGGAGGGTCGGTCCAAATGCTGCTCCCGCGCCTGCCTCTTCTGCCTGATCAGCCCGCTCGCTATAGCAGCGGCCATGGCTCAAAATGTCACAACCGCTCGCAGTCCAGTCTGCGCACGGAGCGCAAGACTTACACAAACGGCCGCCTCTCGGAGCTCGCAGCCCGGGTCACAGTCCCATGGTGGCGGCCGAGTGCTCCGTTCCGCGATGTCAAATGTCAAATCAGATATTTCTGGTAGCTGGCGTCCTCCTCTTTCTTTTTTTTTAGTCCAAACACTACATGGTAACAGCGGTTTCGAACCAGCTGTCATTAGCACTCGAGAAATTCTTGGACATGGTGGGAAAATGAGATCAGTTCATGCGTAATTCCACACATCAGTGACCACAGTCTGGATCGCCAAACTCATGCAGATCTCGGAGCATCCTTCATACCTGCACAGTGGTGTGTCGGCTCTGTGAAAGGTTCAGCAGCATCGCCTCCCTGAAATGTCCAACAACCGGCTGCAGCGTCCTCGCAGCAAAATTCACCCACTCTTTTCCCTCCTTTCAAAACCCCTCCGTTTTTTCCTCCTCCTTCTGCCAGACGGAGGCTGTTAGAAGTCGCTGTTTAGGCTGCGTTAAGAGAGAGGGGGGGAAAGACGCCTGTGCATGTATGTGTGCGTCCCCGGCAATTAAACAAACGCCTCCTACGAAGATCCCAACCCGACTGACGGCGCAGCAGCCGGGGCTGGAGCTCAACTCCCCCCAAGTTTGCGAGACGGTGACGGGGACCCCCGCGATCTGGAGCCGCACGTTTTTGGAGACGCACCGAAATACGCAGCGGTAGTAGAGGAATTAAATGATGCAGCAAGTTATATTCCAACTAGCAGCTCTAAAACATATTTCCCTTCACTGTATTCCACAGTGGGCGCAATAGGAGCAGCC
>OMNN01095775.1:0-17065 GCA_900302755.1 Chromis chromis | reverse complement strand
GTGGACAACAAACCGGTCCAGGGTTCCCCTGGTTTGTTGTCCCTCACGTTTTTAATGTGTACATCACTGGATGCTGTTTTACATCAAACAGTTCACCATGGGCGCCGGCAGACAGTGCAGTGCGCCTTATAGATATTATCGTGCACTTTTTCCAGCCACATGTTTTCTGTTTCCCATTCGGGTCTGTATTTTTACCGTCGGCAGTGTCCGAGACCCGGAAACCTGTGGTGTCCGTCACCCACGCTGCTTTGTTGTCGTCTCTTGTCTGCGTGCCGGTATCGGCTTTGCAAGCAACAGGACCTCGACCAATGAGATGAGCCGATTCTGTATTGCCATACTTGTGTTTGAGTGTGCTGTCAGCTCATTGGTCACAGAGCAGGAGAGGGCTGCCCATAAGATTACCGTAAATGTTCACATAAAGCGCCCTGTTATTCATTGATTCAATTGACATTTTACAGACTATTTTTGATTCTCACGGAAATACGGGACAAAGTGCGTCCCGTTTCAGTTCAATACAGGACGCGTATTTTAGTTGCTAAATACGGGACGATTCCGTTTTTCAAGGGACGGTTGGCAACCCTAGTCAGGATTCAATAGCAACTCACACTGTGGAGCTACTTTTCTTCACATCAGACAGCTGAGCTATCACACACATGCACAGAATTGCAGTTTAGCTTGTTGCTGCACCAAAATTTAATCACATGTTCCTTTGCCCATTATCAACATTTCCTGAAAATTTCATCAAAATCCGTTCATAACTTTTCAAGTTATCTTGCTAACAAACAGACAGACAGACAAACAGATAAACGCCGGCAAAAACATAACCTCCGCTTCACGCTTGGCGCTTCGCACTTGGCGGAGGTAAATATATTATTGCCCCTCAACAGGCCACAACTGGGCAAAATTAAATTACAAATTAAAAAAAAAACTGTTACATAACTTCAGACAACCGGTAGATATACTGGACTGTTCAATATCCCTGAAACATCTCTGGCAACACATTTCGGGCAGTTTGTCCAAGTAGAGTTACCGTTGCTAAAAAGTTTAAGAAGGATTAATAATGATGATGGAATCCATAATCCACATTAACGCGTCAATTTTGACAGCCCTAAAAAATCTCTTCCCCTCGGCTTAGAGATCTAGATGGTCTGATGAAAAAACAGCTTCAATTACAGTAACGGCAGTAACGTTAACGGTAACAGCGTTATAATGATGGGAAGAGTAATCAAATTACTCGTTACTGAAAAAAGAAACGTCGTTAGTAACGCCGTTATTCCCATCACTGGTAGTTTGCAATGATTGTGGTAATATTTTTGACTTGCTAGCACTGGTGCTAGCATCTAGCACATAGCCTTGCTCTCCAAGCTATCTGTAATACTTGTGACAATTTTTGCTGACCTCCAACTCACACTGTAATGCATACAGCCCACATTCAATCAATCAATCAATCAACTTTAATTTGTAAAGCGCTTAATCTTCGAACCGCTAACCTTGCCATCAGTGGACAACCCGCTCTACCACCTGAGCCACAGCCGCCCATCTCATCTGTCTTTTCTGCACGATGGAGATTTGGGTTGCACTAACTTCATATCCAATGATATCCCTCTCTTAGACGATGTCCCACTTAGGCAATGCTACAGGCGTATTCCCCCATCAGAGTAAGTAAAAGAGCATATTAATCAACTGCTAGAGACACAGGTGATCCGGGAGGGCAGCAGCCCATATGCCTCCTCTATTGTGCTTTTCAGACAAAAGGATGGCAGTTTATACATGTGTGTAGACTAAAGGCAATTAAACAGTAAGACAAGGAAGGTTGCTTTCCCTCTTCCTCGCATAGAGGAGTCTTTGGATGCACTTACAGTTGCGAGTTAGTATTCCACAAAGGACCTGGCTAGTGGGTACAATCAAGATCCAGTTACTGTGGCAGACTGACCCAAAACTGCATTCTGCACTCCCTTTGGACTGTTTGAGTGAAATCACATGCCGTTTGGGCTCTGTAATGCCCCTAGTACTTTTCAGAGGTTAATGCAGCAGATATTTGGAGACTAGCAATGTCAATCTTTGCTCATGTGTTTCTCATTCACCCATTTACACACACATTCACACACCAATAGCGACAGAGCTTCCATGCAAGGTGCTAATCTGCCATTGGGAGCAACTTCGGGTTCAGTGTCTTGCCCAAGGACACTTCGGCATGTGGGGGGGACCGGGGATGGAACCGCCAACCTGCAATCAGTGGACAACCCGCTCTACCACCTGAGCCACAGCCGCCCACTCAACAATCCACTCAGTCACTTGTCTGCTGCTAAGCTAGGTGCCACAGAACAACTTTGGGCAGCACAACTGGCATCCTTTGACATAAAGTACCGCTCTGGGCGAAGTAACAAGAACGCTGATGTCCTATCCCGTCAGCACCCACCAGGAGTACAGGATCTGGAAGTCATATTTCCTGGTACATCTCTTCCTAAATCCCTGCAGCAAGTCCTGCAGCTGGAAGGTGCAGAAGTAACTCAGGCTGTTGTTGAAGCCTTTCCTCAACATACACCTTCTAATGTTCATGCTTTACAACAGGCTGATCCTGTTATTCAGTAAATCCAGAACCCATCCCACCCCCCATGGTGGTAAGCTACGTATGTAGCCACAGCTGCCCAGGGGTAGACTGATGGAAGCAAGGCTGCCAATCTGCACCATCGGCCCCTCCGACCACCACCAACCTACCTCGCTTAGCTTCCGATATTCCTATATATATTCCTATATAAAGTCAATGGGGTCATAAATGACCCCACTTGGTCATATTAGTCGCTAAAATAGCTTGGTCGCTTGAGGGTTAAAGTCATGTTGTTCTGCTGGTATAATGTTTTTTCTAATTAAGACATCCTTTTTGGTGGTTTATTACATATTGCACCGAATTATTACATTTTCTTCATTAAAAAAAAAGTGCAACACCCGCATTTTGTAATAACTGACGCAATATGTAACAACTTATTACAAAATGCGGCAAAGTTTATTACATATTGCGTTCAAGAATTTTATTACATAATGCACCATTATTACATAATGCACCATTATTACATAATGCGGCGCTACAGACCCTTACACTGGTCACATAAGCATATTTTCCCAAAATGTTGAACAATTTGTTTGATGTATCAATAATAATATATTATAATTTGTAGTTATTTAGGACAGCAATATATGCATCACAAACTCAATTGAGTGTAACTTGCTAATAATACGTCTTGTTATATGAATAATAATTTGTGCCTGATATGTTTGGTACACCTGAGAGCTTAATGGACTATAGTTCTGGAAACTGTCGAAGAAGGAAACACACACAGAATAACAAGACAGAGTCAGAAGTAAGACATAATTACCAACTTTACTTGGGCAGAAAGTAATACATCCCATTCCAATGTCCAAAACCAGTAATCAATCCAAGCAGGCAGGGCTACAAAATCATCAGGCAGAGATCCAAGACAGAGAAGCAGGCACAGATCAAAATCCAGGACAGGCAATACATACAGACAGGCAGGGTACAAAACGGGCAAGAGCATGGTAAACTGGTGTATATGAACAGTGTGGACGAGCAGATGAGTCACAGGTGTGTGGTTGAGTGAGCAGATAGGCAACTGATAGGCTGACAGCTGGTGCAGTGAGGGTGGAGACTGTGTAGCGGTGGGAATAGCTGGCAGGTGTAATGGAGGATGACCATTACATCATGTGTGTATGGAAAATAGCAGGGGAGTGGAGTTAGGAGGAGCTGCAGGCTCTGGAGGACTCAATAACAAAAACACAAACAAATAAACTAAGACTACTCTCACAACACATGTACAGCACTGAGAGAAATGCTACAAGGTGAGAAAACACAACCAAAGTCCAAGAAGTGCTGCAAATACAGAACATACACCATTATACACAGTGAAGCTCAACATCCAAGAGGAGGAACAATGCCTAACATGCTATATCGAGCAGATGTGGACTTGAAGAATTCACTCTCGACATTGATTCTAAGATTACATTTTTGAGAAAATGCACACAGTCTGAGCCAACATAGAAGATGTGTCATATATTTATAGCAACCTGGAAATAATTATAACGTTTGAGGATTTGGAAATATTTTTAAATAACACAAGAACTTCTGACTTGTAAAATGAAAAACATGCTTCAGATATTTCTGGACTATTTCATTTAGCACTCAGCTGCACCAGACTAGAGGCACTGATGTTAAATCCTTTGTACAAAAGGTCACATTTTCTTGAATGTTCAGATGACACTGAGGTGGATTGGATTTTTTTCACAGACTCAGCTTTTACCTCATACATGGGTGAATGTAGTGTGAGAGTGAGTGGGTGGTGGTGGTCGGAAGGGCCGATGGCGCAGAATGGCAGCCTGGCTTCCATCAGTCTACCCCAGGGCAGCTGTGGCTACATATGTAGCTTAGCACCATCAAGTATGGGAGTGAATGAATAATGCAATGTAAAGTGTCTTTGAGTGTCCAAAAGACAGAAAAGCGCTATATAAAACCAATTCATCATCATCATCATCATCATCATACTATTGAACGACTGTTATTACTTATAATGAAACATTTTATATTATATTCTAAACAAATTTAAATGTTTTTCTCTGTCACTTGTTCACTGGAATGAAACCTGTGAACTTTAAGTTAGATAATTGATTTTAAACACTAAGGTAATGAATCCTTCTAATGGCAGTGTTGATAACGGTTTTAATAACAATCATCTTTGTCTATCCTGTTGTATCCATGTGGTGAATCATGCAACGACAAAGACAGTCTCCCTTGAGAAGCATTCCTAGCTTGCACTCAGTTGTTATCACAAAAAGTAGTTGTGTTGGGGCACCCCAATAGCCTAACAGTTATGTCGCGTGACCAAAGTGCTAAGGCATAGTGGCTGTCCTGGTTTCGATTCTGACCTCGGGCATTTGCCGCATGTCCTTCCCAACTCTATTCACTGTCCTCTCTAATAAAGGCATAAAAGGCCAAAAATAAATCTTTAAAAAACAAAAGGGATGGAAAAAGAAAGTCCGAGAGAGAGGCTGAAACCACAAAATCACTTACAAAACCTTATGATTTTGCTCCAAGACATATCTATGTACTGGTAAGCCCAAAAGTATAGGCTACAAGGACACACACTTGTAATGGCACTTTAACTGTTGAATGAAATACTGTTCACAGTGTGGTCAATATTCTGTTATTTTTTTTGACATACGTGGATTTACCTTATACTTAATTTACAATCTATTGTGCCCTTTTTTGAAGTACTTTAGAACTTATGTTGAGAAAATCCTATACAAATGAAGTTATTATCTCCAACCAGGTAAAGTTGGTTTTGCTGAATCAAGTACCTTTAGTTGTCTAAACTTAACCAAAGCTTGTTGTTGTCTGATGCACATTGAGGTACTAAGCAGACATGCACAATACATTCAAATGAAGAAAAGTAAGTGTCTTGCTTGTACAGTGATATTGTAAATAGACTGAACTTGCCTCCACAGTTACAACAAATGGAACATGCTTATTTATGATTACACAAGTCCCCTCTTCTGCATTCTTGTACAGTGCACAGCCAACCCAGCCAACCACTTGTGAATAGTTTTTGTGGTTTGCAGTTCCTCTCTGTTTCCCAAAACTGCACTGCTGAACAAGACACGTGTACATCAAACTGTCATACTATAGAATTTTATATTTCCATGTGGTAACTCAGTTGTATTAGAAGCCCCAATCAAAACACAAAACTGACCTGAATGCATGAAGAGATAAAGTCTTAGATGTTAACCCATCTCTCCAGGTCCTGGTAGACCTTTTTGACTGGTAAGTTGGGATACTTGACACAGATCTGACACAACCTTTCTCTCCAGTCAGTGTAGATTTTGATTCTGTGAGTGTTGTGCCACTTGAAGTACACCTCATAGGTCTGCCTGTCTGCAGCTACATGTTTCAGATAGGCAGCTAGATCTGCTGTGTGCTTGAAATCATCCACATGAATAAAGGAATTAGGGGGCGCAACGGCCTCATAGGTGGCCCTGCTTGGGCCAAAAACCACCGGTATGGCCCCTGCTTGGTAAGCGTTCCTCCAGAGCTTCTCTGTGATGTAGTCTTTTGCCACAGAGTTTTCCAAAGACAGGTAAAATAGACATTTTACAATGGTTGGCAACAGTTTCTTGTCAGATAGACGTTTCTTGTTCCATTTGCCGTACACCTTTATGGGTATATACTGCTTTAGTCTTTGGTAAATATCAGCCCGAGCCTGCTGAGGCCGATATTTGCTGACCACCCAGCTGACAAGGCAGGAACGATTTGCAGCAGCCTGGAAGCCTAGGTCATCACGTTCCAGGATGGTCTTTCCATATGGAATGTATATGTCTGCATCGCGTCTGTAACTCATCGTCCAGTTGAAGAGGCCATTGAACTGTGAGAGGTTTGCATTGTTGACAGGAGGCTCCAGGGAGAGCCACACCCAGTGCTGAGAAGCAGGTCGATCCAGGTGCAGAGGCAGAGATGACAGACCTCTGCTCAGTTCCTGATGGTGGAACACAACAACATCAGCAGTGGAGAAGGTGGAGGTGTTACGAGTGAGGGAACACTGGCTGATGTTAAACATTGTGAGGCATTTGTCCCCACTGAGTCTAAAGGAGCGGCCGAAAGGCCAGTGCCATAGCAGGATGCTGATGTTTTTCTGAAGAACATCTCGATGATACTGCTGCACAAACAACTTCTGCCCCAAAAAACTGTAATAAAACATGAGTGAGAGGGAGCCGAGGGTTAGGACGAGGAGGAGGACCTGGGATCCAGACATTGGCATGGCTGCTGGACATATTAATCACTGGTATGATACACTAGAAAGAAAGAGAGGGTAGATCAGAGACGTATAATTATGCTTTCACATGCTCTCAGCTGTGCAGGAATTGCAAACAGGGTGTTACTACTGCAGAAAAAATGTAGATGTGTTTTAACTCTCGAAAAACAGGCATTTCTTTGTCCCAGGTTAAACATAAGTGAGCTTTTATCAGAAAATAAAGAGCAAACAATAAATCAAAGACAAAACAAAGTCTCAGTAATCAATATGTTTTTTTTTTTTCAAATATTTCTTTTCAAAACATTTTTGAAATTAAGTTTCGAAAAATTCATTGTACTGTCATTTATAAAGTAGTGAAACATTTGCTGAAACAGACTCTGCTGTCTTTGTCTTTTGAGTTCTGCTTCGGCTGGATGTTTGTTCTTGTTCAGATTTCATCATCAGTATTGCACACCAACATTGTAACTTCTCTGTTTAAGATTCAAGGCAACAGAGACCATTTCTGTGCTTTTGTCAGTTTCATGTTCTAATAACTTTATCGTGTGGTTTGATAGCAAAGCAAAGATGGCACACCCTGATAGCAACACTTCAGTCTAAGTAATATAACTAAACAATTTAACTCAACAGATTAACAAAAAGAAATAAGCTCCATAAACTGTGAATCTTTAGCAAAGACTATCAGCAAACCCAGCAGGTTAATGACATGAAAAGTAGGTAGACAGAAGTCTTGCCACTTACCCGAGTGATGTGGCATCTGCTGCCAGTAGAGCTTTGTCCTACTCAACCCATAGAACACAAAGGAAATCCAGCCCACATCATATTTTTGAGTCATTTCTTGCCTGACACATGCACATGCACACACGCATACACATACAGGGCACAACCTCAATCAGTGGGCAGCAAAAACAAGCAGCAATTTTCATAGAGTCATTTCAAATGAACTGTCTTTTCATACAAGCTGGAATGCAAACTAAAATCAATATCCAGCTCACACTCAGCTGACACAATGAGTGTGGTAGTGTTTACTCATATTTTGCTTAGATTAGAGTTAGAGGGAGCAACCATCACCTATCTCCACTTGCCACCCTGCCACCTTGTTGCACACTCATTTAGTTACCCACACACCCACTGTTTGCAGAATTAGCACATCTAACGGTGGCAGTCACGAAAATTAACATCACTGAATTTAGATTTGAAAACCACAAGCTGGTCTTCCTCTTCCTGTTTTTTCAGCTCTGCAGAGGAATAGGGCAGAGCTTACACAGCTGTTGTGGGCACCGACCGCACCATAACCATTTCAACGAGTCGTTGGAGTCTCAGCTCAGCCATGTTCAAGGTTGGTTTTTCATTGCAAAATCTATGCCTTCTGCATACTGTCCCACATTAGTTTTGAATGTTTCTGAACATTATGAACAAAAGTTTACATGTACTTGTAAAGGCCATATATACCATGGCACTCTTGAGTTTCCAATGACTCCTATAACTCTTTTAATTTTCTATGATGGAACATTTCATTACACAACATGCATTTAGGTTCTTTCATAGATTAAATAAGTCTTCTGGAAATATGACATACAGTGCTGTGAAAACTTCTATTTTTGCATATTTGTCAGACATGTTTCATATCATCAAGCAAAATTTTAATGTAAGACAAAGATAAGCCAAGAAAACACAAAATGCAGTTTTTAAATGATGATTTGATTTATTGAAGGAAAAATGCTGTCCAGACCCACCTTGCTCTATGTGAAAAAGTAATCTCCCCCTTAGCTACCAATCTACCAAATGACCAAATTCATTTGGCAGGTGGGTTCAATTTCACCAGCCACTGTTGACAACTTGACATATATGAAAAGTGTGCTCTGAAATTATGGAAATGGACCTTTATTCATGATGTCATGAAAATGAGCCAATAAGGGGTGCTGTTGTTGATATACTGTTTTGGTGCCCATGCTGTTACCCGTCTTATTGGAAAAATAAAATGGTTCCAGTCAAAGAGGATTGATGCTCCACTGTCCTTTGTAATTATTCCGGTCTGGCACTGGGTGTCGATGCCAGAATCGCTGTGGAATTCATCTCTGCTAACAGCCACACCCACGTATGATTACTGCCTGGCTTGTTGAACCTAAACATCACTAAATAGAACCTGTCTGGTATTGTGAAGTAGCTAAAGGGTCTCACAAAGCAGCACATGATGCCACGTTCTAAAGAGATTCAAGAACTGATACGAAACAAAGTCATTGACATTTATCATTCTGGAGGATTACAAAGTCATTGCTAAGGCTCTGGGACTCCAGAGACCACAGTGAGAGACATTATCCACTAATGGAGAAACATGGAACAGTGGTGAACCTTCCCAGGAGTGGACCAACGACCAACATTTCTCCAAGAGCACGTTGATATCTAATCCAGGAGTCACAAAAGAACTCAGACAAACATCAAAAGTTCTGCAGACCTCACTGGCCTCAGTTAAGGTCCGTCTACATGATCCACAATAAGGAAGACATTAGGATATCAGGAAGGGGGCAGATACCTATTCAGAGCACTGTTTTTAACATCTCCTAGGTCAAAACTATACATACAGCAACTTGAATTATCAGTTTTGGTGATGTAGAAAGCTGTGTTAATCAAATGTTTATAGTGGCATGACCTCCTAACTTCTCTTGAGTTAGGTGGTCTATTTGATACACTCATTAGACTCATCCACAAAGACTACAGTGGGAACATCTGAGGAGCTACACACAGACCTGAAAGAGCAAATCATTGACTAGAACAAGTCAAGAAGGGTTCCACTGACTCCACTGTAAAAGATTCAGAGTTAAAGAAGTTTTTGGAAACTCAAGATTGCCATGATAATTGTAACCCCCCCTGTCCGGCAGGTGTCAGGTGGGGTGTATGAAATAATCCTGTAGCTGTATCTGTATGTATAAACAAAGAGGCATCAAGCATTAGCTTGTTATTAGCTCAACTGCAGGATTTATTCTGCCATTTTCCTTAACAAAGGAAATGCAACATATTCAAATAACTTCATGACTTAATACACAAATATAAACATGACTTCCTGAGGTGGTCAGCACAATGCTACTTAGCATCAGGTGAGTAGTAGTTTTTTCCAGTAAACACATCAATAACAGTATGTTCTCCTTAAGTCAAACTCAGTGTCAAAAATAACCACATAAAAACATGTCACCTAAATGGACCATATGGCTATTTCTTGTCTCTCCACGTGAGTTCACAAACTAAATAAACACACCATGCATACCAAGTGAGCATTCCCATTATACAGTGTTAGCAACTTGTTAGCAACAGGTCTACTGGCCTTGCATGATCATGAGTAACGAAGCAATTCAGTTTCTTCACACATAACTTCAACGTAACTCCCTTCTACACATTGTACATTATATCCAAGGCTTTGCAACAATCACATGCTGGGGTACATGCATATGGTTTTGAGGAATATTAACCCACCTATAAACAAAGAGGCACGAAGCATTAGCTTGTTATTAGCTCAACTGCAGGATTTATTCTGCAGTGACTTCCTCTGGGGTTTTACGTTCCTCACCAGCGCTATGCGCCATCTAGTGACCTTTTTGAGTATTGCTTTAACACAGAACTTGTAATAGAAAATCATTAAATTGTGTTTTAAACTTATTTAAGAAGAATGTAATCAAATAAAAATTGTGTATGGGGGTGTCTATTTTTACACATTTAAATGATTGTTTTACTAATTAACTGTATCACTCTCAATTAATTTTCAACACCTTTTTATGACATTTTTTTTTACCCATTTAACTGTATGCCTATTTATCTCTAAAATTAACATTTTTTTTAGCCCTTTACACTACCAATCTACCAAATGACCAAATTCATTTGGCAGGTGGGTTCAATTTCACCAGCCACTGTTGACATATGAAAAGTGTGCTCTGAAATTATGGAAATGGACCTTTATTCATGATGTCATGAAAATGAGCCAGTAAGGAGTGCTGTTGTTGATATACTGTTTTGGTGCCCATGCTGTTACCAGAATCGCTGTGGAATTCATCTCTGCTAACAGCCACACCCACATATGATTACTGCCTGGCTTGTTGAACCTTAACATTACTAAATGGAACCTGTCTGGTATTGTGAAGTAGCTAAAGGGTCTCTAAAAGCAGCACATGATGCCACGTTCTAAAGAGATTCAAGAACAGATGCGAAACAAAGTCATTGACATTTATCAGTCTGGAAAGGGCTACAAAGTCATTGCTGAGGCTCTGGGACTCCAGAGACCACAGTGAGAGACATTATCCACTAATGGAGAAACATGTAACAGTAACGAACCTTCCCAGGAGTGACCAGCCGACCAACATTTCTCCAAGAGCACGTTGATATCTAATCCAGGAGTCATAAAAGAACTCAGACAAACATCAAAAGATCTGCAGACCTCACTGGCCTCAGTTAAGGTCCGTCTACATGATTCCACAATAAGGAAGACATTAGGATATCAGGAAGGGGGCAGATACCTATTCAGAGCACTGTTTTTAACATCTCCTAGGTCAAAACTATACATACAGCAACTTGAATTATCAGTTTTGGTGATGTAGAAAGCTGTGTTAATCAAATGTTTATAGTGGCATGACCTCCTAACTTCTCTTGAGTTAGGTGGTCTATTTGATACACTCATTAGACTCATCCACAAAGACTACAGTGGGAACATCTGAGGAGCTACACACAGACCTGAAAGAGCAAATCATTGACTAGAACAAGTCAGGAAGGGTTCCACTGACTCCATTGTAAAAAATTCAGAGTTTTTTGGAAACTCAAGATTGCCATGATAATCATGGTCTTTACAAGTGTATGTAAACTTTTGCTCACAACTGTACAATAATCAAGATGTAGCAAAAAGTGCCAAAAATAGTTTTCATGCTGAATGATGTTTGTGACCAGGCAGTCTCTAAGCCTATTGTGGTAACTGTGTTGATGTTACATGTGCATGATTGACTGTCATGTGCTAAACTGGGTCACTGCACTCAAGCAACTTTAGAACACTGTTTAAAGATGTATATGCCTCCATTCATACGGCTAACGTATAAAAACTGAGTAGGTGAAAGCAGACAGTGAGACCGACGCTGACCGCGCCCCCCAGTCACCTGATGCTCATCATGCCTTAGCCCATCAGGGAGTGTTATTAGGTGAGCATGAGCAATTGTCGCACAGCTTGGTCGAGAATAATCACACATTACTAAATCAGGTATCACAGTTAACAGTCAGGTTTCAACTCTTGCGAATCAGGTCATTCAGCTCTCCATTCCTGTTAGCCCTGCCCCCGCTCAGCACATCCTAACTGCTTCACCTTTTCCTGATTCGTCAAGGAACCCGAAGTGCAGCTGAATATGCCATCGAATTCCGGACTCTAGCAGCTGAAAGCAGATGGAATGATGAGGCCCTTCAAGGCGCTTTTGGCAGAGGCATAAATGATTCCCTCAAGGACAAACTAGTAGCTTGGGATGATGTCGCCAGCCTGGATCTGGTCATAGCTCTAACCATCTTTCTAGATAATCGGCTCCGGGAAAGACGTCAGGAACACTCCTACCGGTCCATGCAGCCTGCACTTCGACCCTCCGCTTAGACACGTTACACCCTCTTCATCTGTCTCTTCACCTGATCCTGAACCGATGCAAGTGGGCCAAACTTAACTTAACCCTTGAGAGAAAGACCAGCGCCGGGCCTCGAATGCATGCCTGTACTGTGGTTAACATGGCCACTTCATCGCCAGTTGCCCGACCCGGCCAGTAAAAGACCTGGCTCATCAGTAACTGGGAGAATTCTGGTGAGCCAAACGTCAGTGCAAGTCTCCCAACATCTGCAGCTTTCAGCCTTCCTCTGTTGGCGTAACCAGTCCCTGGAGGTAACCGCCCTCATCGACTCCAGGGCAGAAGAGAGCTTCATTGACTGGAATCTGGTCCAGCAGCTGCAGCTTTCCATTCAACCCCTGTCATTGCTGTTGGAGGCAAGAGCACTGAATGGACTCCACCTTGCCCAAGTCAGCTGTAGAACTGTTCCATTAACACCGATACTGGTTGGCACCCACCAAGAAACCATCTTGTTGTACATCATCGACAGTACCTGGTTTACGTGGCTCCAAAACACAACCTCCACATTGATGGGTGCCAGGAAAAGGTCCTTGCTTGGTGTTCCACTTGCCATGCCACTAGTCTTCACACTACCCTGACTCCTGCAGCCCCACCTTGCTCCAGTCCTCCCGAGAAGATTGACCTATCCAAGGTCCCCCAGGATTACCATGATCTGGCTCAAGTATTTAGTAAGGACCATGCCCTTTCGCTTCCCGCTCATCGTCCATATACTCCATAGACCTGCTCCCAGGAGCCACCCTGCCGAGCAGATGACTATATAACCTCTCCAAGCCTGAAAGCCAAACCATGGAGACCTACCTACGTGACTCACTTACAGCTGGAGTCATTTGTCCCTCGTCCTCCCCTGTCGGCGCAGGGTTTTTCTTTGTAGACAAAAAGGATGGCTCCCTCCGGCCCTGCATTGATTTCCAAGGGATGAACAGCATCACCATAAGGAACAAGTATCCACCACCTCTCATCACCTCCGTCTTCATCGCTCTCCATGGAGCCACCATTTTTCACAAAGTTGGATCTTCGCAATGTATACCACTTAATCCGCATCAAGGACGGGTATGAGTGAAAGACGGCTTTTAATACTCCAAATGGATACTTCGAATACTTAGTGATGTCGTTTGAATTGATCAGACTCTGTATTCCAGAGTCTGATTAAACAACATTCTAAGGGACATGAATAATTGCTTTGTGTTTGTGTACCTGGATTTCCACCTCACGCTGCAGTCATCCCACACAGCCCTGATTCATCCTCACGCTGCTTTCCTCCCTCATCTGCCCTGATTCATCCTCATGCTGCTTTCCTCCCTCATCTGCCCGGAGTCCTGTCCCTGGCTGCATACCTGCATTCCTGCCTGGATTCCTGCCAGCCATGTCATGCACTCTCCCCGCCTGCCTTCCCTGACCGCTCTACCCCCACTAATCTCTACCAGCTAAGTAGTGGTTTCGTTTTGGTGCCTCATATTAGTGTTAAGTCCTGTGGGAGAGTTATTGTTAGATTTTGTTTGTACGCCATGTTTCTTTGCGTCACTTTAAGTGACGATTATAGTGCTTAGTGTTTTACTTGCCATGCCGTGTGTGTGCGTATCTTGCCGGTAGATCAGCTTCTTTGTTTGGCACTCAGAGTTATTTCTGTACTCTCATCCTTGTTAACTTTCCTAGCACAGTTATACCTGGTCCTGGTTAGTTTCTGCACTCTGAATTATTCTTGATACTTTATTAGGAATTGGTAATTCTATTCGAGCTTCATCTTTTTGTTCTCAGTGTTCCCAGTCAGCTTCTGTATATAGTGGTTTGTAATTCCCTTCATTCCCAGCAAGGGTTGCCATCTCCTCATCTACAAAAACTATAAAACTTGATTCTCTTGTCCGCCGTGTTTCTCTCTCTGCACCTGGGTCTCAGCACTTCCTGTAACATGTGATGCAGCCAAAAAGGATTATGATGAATTTAAATGGGTATTTCATGTTGATTTTTCAATGTTCAAAAGTTCATTAAAGTCATTTAAGATCACTATATTCTTGATGTTCTATTGTCCTTGTAGTTAGCCCAAATTGCTCAAATTTGAAATCACAATTAAAATAACTATCTACATTTGGATTTGTAGTAACCATCAATACCTGGATTTTGACTTACAATATGTTTTTTTTACTGAGGCAGCATTTTTACCTCAATGTGGTAATTTGTGTACACTTTGATCTCTGCAGACTAAGTTGGAGACTTGACAAGTCTTCATATTTGATGTCATTGTTGAGTCAGGCCACATCTTGAAACAAAGCCAGCAAATTACTTATCTTTTTAAGTTGGATATGGTGTAGAATTAAAAATACTTCACTCACAGCTTCCCAAATGCTTGGGTGGTATTGTTTTTGGACTGGCATATCTCTGCTTGTAAGTATCCTCCTCTATTTTTATAGATTAATTTGGTTTTGTCCAAAGGACAACAATTGGTTGAGTTGAAAATTTTAAGCGCACCCTCTATTGGGCAAAAAGCAAACTCTTTCAAACAATATGATGAGCTTATACACAGTTGGTCAAAATGTTGGTTACAACTTGTAAACATTTGTGATTTGTTGTAAAGCAACATTTTAGTGAACATAACACAGAAGTTTATTATCAGGTTATTGAGTAATATTCAATGTGTAAAAAAAAAAAAACTCACAATAGATGTTTTTGTTTTTGTATCAATTGAACGGTTTTGGGGCACTAGAGGAAGATAAACATGCTGTTGCCTCAACAGATTGGTTGAAAGGGGTCTGAATGCCAGAAGACTGATCAGGAAGCCATGTCTGACAGCTCCTACAGTGGGCCTGGCAGTACCGGGCCTTTACTGTCGATCACTGGCAACATTTCCTGTTTGGCGATGATTCGCATTTCCTACTGTAAAGAACTGATGGCCGTGTCAGGATGTGTCAAATGCAAGGTGAAAGACTCAATGAGGATTGTGTACAGCCCATTCCCATTCTCCAGTGGAGGCGGATCTGTACATGCACGGGGCCTTTCACTCCAGTGGCAAATCAGACCTGGGGCCTCATGTACAAAGACTTGCGTGGATTTCCTACTGAAACAGGGCGTATGCTTAAATCCAGAAAACGTCTTACGCACAAAAATATCCAGATGTATGAATCTGTGCATACGCATGAATCCAAGCACATTTCCTTTGTACATCCCAATCTACGTGGAATTGAGCACACATGTTGGAGTACCCCACCCCTCCCTGTCCACGCCCCCATTTAAATACGCAAATCATATTTAAATGAGCCCTGCACCTGGGATTCCCCTCTCTGTACGAATCTGAAAATTTAAAAAAGACTGAGTAAGACGGGGGGAAAAGAATTTCACAGAAAACAAATTGGAGGCGCTACTCGCTGAAGTGGAGGGGCGCAAAAATGTGCTCTTTGGCAGGCTGTCATCCGGCATAAGCAACAAACGCAAGATGAGTGAGAGAGTGTGTGTGAGGCTGTCAATGCTGTGGGGTCAGAGAAGGGCACACAAGCAGAAGTGACAAAGTAAATTGGATTTACAGTTTCCATTCGTTAATTTTATACACTACTTACATGGATCACACACTATTGTTGCAAATTATTGCAGAAGTGCGCCGGGGGAAAGGTGAGTCTGATTAAGACATTTCACACTTTATGTACGGGGTTATTAACATGAGTACTTTGCACACAGAGACAATCAGGAGCTTGTTAGAAAGATCTTAAGCTGTAGTTTAACCAGCAACCTTTTTCTTTCCTTTTTGTTCAACCGAACATTTTTTTCCCCCCCTGGATCCACGTCGAGGACGCTGTGCAACACAGCCCTCACCTGCCTGCAGAAGCGAAGGAACAGAATTGCCTTCGATCAATTTACCCGCTGCATTCCACGCATCAACGCTGAGGATCAGCCACCGTACGTGTCGAGCCGAACCCCGGAACGACAGAGAACGCCCGATCGCTTGACGAAGCGAACCAAGTAAGAGGCTTAGTGTCTGGGCAGAGCTAGGTTTAGCTATCTGTGTTTTATACTTGTAGCAGGTGCACTGTTCCTCGCCCCTCCTAGTGCAGTGGTTTCTCATTTCCACTGATTGCTGGGCGGTGCCACACACCTCTTATATACGGGTCTGGCCGCATCTGTCGGTCTCTTCTCTTCCGGCTCCACTGGGGTGGTGTGGTGTGGCAGATGCATGTGTGGAGGAGCCATGGTGGTGTGGCTGTGCACGTATCCGGAGCGCTGTTCGGCGTGATGGCCGTCAAGGTGCACGCTTTTCCTTCAGTGTACAGGTATGTGCACCGCCGTTCTCCCTCCTGCTTAGCGTGCCATATTGCGCATCAGTGACAGTCCGTTCTTTGCTGCAGGCAAATATTGTTCCCCTAATAGTGTAATAATTTTATTACATTATAGATTGAGTCAGTAATTTATGGATTAAAGGGCTTATTGCTTCAATGTAGAGTGTAGTATCATACACAAATGCTGCGTCTCCCATATATATACGTATATATAGTTCTCCAAAAGGCTTTTTAAAATGTGTATATACAGTGGGTACGGAAAGTATTCAGATCCCCTTAAAGTTTTCACTCTTTGTTATATTGCAGCCATTTGCTAAAATCATTTAAGTTCATTTTTTTCCTCATTAATGTACACACAGCA